>CAUYQG010053658.1:0-23692 GCA_963574415.1 Tarsius wallacei
TGGAGTCTAACTCTGTTGCCCAGACTGGAGTGCAGTGGCCACTCCCGGCCACCTGTCTCGACCTGCTGGGCTCCAGCGATCCTTCTGCCTCAGCCTTCCAAATAGCTGGAATTACAGGCGTGTGCGTTTTTAAAAAAGAAAGAAAAATTAAATGTTAACTGAATTACAAGTCTATACAACAAGCATTGATGTTTAAAAATACTTTATTTGAAAAGATAAGATCATGAAAACCTAGAGAGAGAAAATGTTTTATATTAAGATTCAGACTCCTGTTATCATAAAGGTAAGTGGTAGGAAATTATAACTCATTTCTGATTTCGCAGATAATATTATCAGTATTAAACAGAAATTAACATAGCCAAATACAAAACAGAGTGGTGAATAAATTTGTTGAGAGAGTTGTTTTCCATGAACAATATCTATATTAAGCAACTACTTTGAAGAAGTATTTTTTAAAGTGTTGAACGAAAATGCCTTCTATTAGAATAGCCATGACGTTTTGCTGTATTAGTAATACCAATTATAGGAGTATCTTCATGTGCTATCAGCTATATAATACAGTATAAAATGCATTCTAATCTAGGTATACCATTCATGGCATATTACATATCATATTTATACGTGTTAATAGAACTATTATCTCTGTGGCATAGAGATATACACCTATTTTTACTCCAAAGTTAGCATCTGAGCAGTGCTGTTTTCAGTGGGAAGGATACAGTTTATTTACTATGTATAAGTAAGTGTCATTTACCCAATGTCATCAAAATTTTAAAATAAAGACTACAACATAAGATATATAAATAGAAAAAAATTAGAAAGAGAATATTAAAATCACTAAGGCTTATTTTATGAGTTTTTATTATAATCCTTTACTGTTTAATTCATTACTCAATCAGCTTTTCCTGCTGATCAAAATAATTTGTCTTGACATTACAGTTAATCCATTCATCAGTGTCTAGAGACAGAGCTAGAGTGGTAACAGTCTCATACATTTACCTTGTTTCCAGGAAAAAAACATTTCATATGACTGCAGAAACCTGGCCAGGCTTCAGATACCGACTCTTCAGTTTTGACATAGCTGCCTTCACTTCTTTGTTCCTTAGTGTGTAGATAACTGGGTTTAAAGTGGGAGTGAAGATGGTATAGAACACAGCAAGGACTTTGTCAATTGAGTAACTGCTGAAGGGCCACACGTAGATGAAAATACATGGTCCAAAAAATAGTGTGACCACAGTAATGTGAGCAGTTAATGTGGAGCGAGCCTTTGCCATGCTAGCAGAGGACTGATTTCTAACTGTAATAAGTATTACGGTGTAGGAGATAACCAAGAGAAGGAAGGAACTCAGAGAGAGAAAACCACTGTCTGCAACTATTAGTAGGCTCACAATGTAAGTGTCTATACAAGCTAACTTGGTCACTAGAGGAAGATCACAGAAAAAACTATCTACCTGATTTGGACCACAAAAAGGCAGGTTAACAGTAAATGCCAACTGGCTAGTAGTACGGATGAAGCCCATACACCAAGAGATGAGGACAAGAACAACACATACACGACGGCTCATGATGGTCATGTAGTGGAGAGGTCTGCAGATAGCAACGTAATGGTCATAGGCCATAGATACGAGGAGCACCATTTCACTGCCAGTGAAGAGGTGAACAAAGAAAATCTGGGCCAGGCAAGCATCAAAAGAAATAGTCTTGCGTCCAACCAGAAAGTCTGCAATCATTTTGGGGGTAGCAAAAGAGGCAACACATACATCTATAAATGAGAGGTTTGCAAGTAGAAAGTACATGGGGGTATGAAGGCGGGAATCTGAGATCACAGTGAGGATGATGAGAAAGTTTCCCAGTAGAATTGCTAGATAAAGTAGTGAAAATATAAGAAATAAGAAAGGTTGGAACTCCTTTGAACTAGAGAGTCCCAGCAACACAAATTCTGTCACCCGAGAATGATTTGTCTCATTCATTGATTTTGGAAGGGACTCATCTTCAGTTACCTGAATAGGAAAGAAACAGATCAGTTAATGAAATGACTATGAGTTTGATTTCCCAATTGCACTTTAACTTTTCAGGATTCTAAATCCTATTCATATTTATGGGTCTGGGTTTTCATGAATTATTAAAAATGTTATGGACAGTACAGCTCTGCTAATAATGGAAGGTGGGGTTAGAGGGGATAGTTGTCATGGATTGGGATATCCTACTACATAAATTTAAAAAACAAAACCAATAGTTTAAAAACAAAATTGAACATCTGAAAAGGTCTTTTTTTGACATCACAGAAATTCAGTGTGAGAATCTATAGAGATAAAAATCTAAATCAATTTTTCTAAAGTAAATGATATAAAAATTTAACAGCTTTCACAGAGGAAGATAATTTCAAAAAGCTAATGATGGACTAAAATGTTAAACACAAAAGAGAACAGACTATATTGTCTACTTAAATAAAGTTCAAAAATAGGCAAAACTAGACTGAAGTGTAAAAAAGACCAATAGTGATTATTCTTAAGTGGGAATAGATACAGGAAGCAGTCATGGGAGGAGCTTCTGAAGTGCTGGTAATATTGTTTCTTGGTGTGATTGATAGTTACTTGAGAGTAATAACTTTATGAAAACTTATCAAAATGTGCACTTCAGCTTTTTGCACTTTTGTGTAAATAAATTATTTATTTATAAAAATAAACACAGGATAGAAAGAGACATTAGGTTTGCAGAAGAAAACTCATAATAGGAATAATTGCCTTGAGTGATTAGATCTTATTTCTTCTCTCCAGTTACAAATTATATAAACTAAAATACAAAACTCCAGCAAAACTGAAAAAACTTTATGACAGAGTATAGCACATTGGTTTCTTTCAATTAATCCCTGAAGATATTAAGCTTCTTTAAACTCAGCCACTGATGTTAATACAAAAGACATTTTATTGAGCTATGATGTATATTTTATTTGATTTGGTGAGGCTTTAAAATTATAGTTATTTAGGAGAAGAGTATTTCTAGTAAGTAATTCAGACAGTGAGACAAATTTTTATTTTCTATTCAGTTATCCTATGTTTTATGTTATCCGAATTTTCTCCCTTTGATGTTATTTTGGCTTACATAAGCTATCTAGAATTTAGAAAAGTTGTATGGTAAATAAGAAGAATAAAAAGTGGATTGTAAATGAGCATTAGATTATCTGATTTTAAGGAATCTTTCTCAACATCTAAATTAGGTTTTGGAAGAGGGTGTTCTTTATTTTACTGATTTCTAACCACTTGTAATTTTTGATATAAATGTCTTCTTAGATCATAACTGCAAATTGTCTATTTCCCCCTTGAGCTAAACTGATTCATATATAGGGATAAAGCAGGTGATAAATAATTTTAACTTCTAGAAACCAAATTTTAGAAACTCACTCCCCATCCCTTATTTCAAATCAACACTCCAAAAAAACCATCAAAGAACTCATTTGTACAGTAGTTTTCCCTTATCTTCAGGGGATATGTTCCAACACACATAGTGAATGCCTGAAACCAATTGGTACTAAATCCTGTATAAGCTATATATTTTTATATATTTATATATACCCATGATAAAATTCAGGTTACAAATTAGGTGAGAAGTTAACAATAATGATTAATAATAAAATAGGACAATAATAACAATATGTTGCAATAAATTTATGTGACTGTAATCTCTTTAACTCTCTCTCATGCATGCACTTTCTGTTTCTCAAAACATGTTAATATTTTTAGACCATGATTGACTTCAGGTAAACAGAATTGCAGGAAGCAAAACCATGGATGAAAAGGCACTCCTGTATTATCACTTATTATATTAAAATTATGACTCCAAGATTTGCAAAGAGTTTAACAATAGAGCTTTAAGGTAGACCAGACTACAGAAAAAAGAAAAGTTATACAATGAACAAGTTTATCTATAAGGAACCATCACTTATTCTTTCTCACTATTCAGGATCGCTGACTCTTAGGTAACTGTATAAACCCTTAGTATCTACACTTCACTGAATCCTTGAAAACAGGAAAGGGAATAAAATTAAATTAAATTTTAAAAATAGCTCATGGGAGTTCATGTGTAACCCATCAGAAAGAGCAAAGCCTTAAGCATAGGGAATGAGTCTACCACGGAGACTTTATGGTGCCACCGCAGAGATGGGAGACTAGAGGCATTTGTAAGCAGAGAAGACTTTCTGGTGCTTTTAGACTAAAGCTAAACACATAATAAAGCTATATTAAAAAATAATCATAAGAATCGTCCTCCCAATAGCTTTTCTGAGTCTTCTGCAAAGCTACATTCCATTGTCACT
Organism: Tarsius wallacei; assembly: GCA_963574415.1. Classification (NCBI taxonomy): domain Eukaryota; kingdom Metazoa; phylum Chordata; class Mammalia; order Primates; family Tarsiidae; genus Tarsius; species Tarsius wallacei. The sequence goes on from CAUYQG010053658.1 coordinate 4,313, forward strand.
GGCACTGTTTTTCATGGAGAAAAGCACACTGGTCAAATTGAGTCAATAAAAAACTGAGTTTCTTAGTATACAAGATGAAAATGGTGGACTGAATGAATTCTAAATTTAGTTCTTACATATATACATTCTTTTTAGTTCATTTACTTTGTATGTATTTAAATATCTGCTTTTCCTAGAGCACTGTGTTATGCACTGGTGACAATGCAGTTAGGTTTATAACTTACCTCCCTAAAGATCATTTGCTAGTATTAATAATCCTTTATTAATAATCCTAATATTAATAATCCATCTAGAGAAGTTGATGAATTCACTGCTTTGCATTTCTTAGTAATTTATTAATAAATAAAATGGCCTGTCTTTTGCACTCAATAAAATCACTGTACTTTAGTGAAAACAAAGCTACTGCATGTTTATTGCATTATTCACAATAGCAAAAACATGGAACCAACCATGCTGCCCATCAAAAGAGGACTGGATTAAAAAATGTGGTACATACACATGATGGAATATTATGCAGCCATACAGAAGGACAAAATTAAGAACTTCACAGCAACTTGGTTGGACTTAGAGTCTGTAATATTGAGTGATCTATCACAAAAACAAAGAACTGAGTACCACATGTTCTCACTCATAAGCGGACCTTGAATTATTACCGTAACTATAAAAAAGGGATTGACAATAGTGTGAAACTGCCAGGGGAGGTGGGGGACACACCTCATTAACAAGGGCAGCTGCATAATGAAAATTTGTGTACCTAAACCTGAATTGTACCCCACATTTTTAAAATAAAAATTTTTTTCTTTTAAATTCTATGTTAATAATTCCAGTGTGTCAGTGGGTGGCTGTATGACACTGATTAGTTCCATTAACCCTTCTTGGTTCATTATTCTCAAATACTAAATACTCAGACTATTAACCTCAAAGAGACATTGAAAATATTTTTTAAAAGATTATGTTGGTGAAAATTATTTATTCAATTGTAGTGACTAAATATATGTACACATTCTTAGCATTTTAGATCAGAATAAGCAATTATTTTCTGATATTTTTACATGGTGTAGTCTGATTAATACAAGAATGAGCTTCCAATTAATAGATGCACTTATGTAAATATCATTTTTAAAAATTTCATAATATTTGAAGTTGAATTAATGCATGCAAATAGGATCTTTCTTGGCAACCCTCAATTATCTCCTACTTGGAATTCAATAAAATGAATATTTTCCAAATACTTCTATCTCAGATATTACAACTGATAGATGAAGTATAGTAAATTAGAGTATAGTTTACAGGGGACACCAAACTCTACCAGTTCAAAGATACATCTTTCACAAACTTTCTAGCATTGTCATCCCCTCCCATCCTCACTATACACAGATCAGAGATATAAGTCTCTGTTATAGACTATAGTGGAGACAAATGTTGGTGCATGCATGTCTTTAGAAGGTTACTGACAAAACACTTTCACTTACCGAAAATGGAACAGAAACTGTGATGTCCTATAGTCTGTAGTCATTAATGCTTGGGAAGAATTTGGTTAATACTTCCACATCTCTTAAGAAAACAGACCAAGCCCTGAGGAGATAAGTCACAAAGAATTTTACTTCTAAATAAGAAGGAAATGGATTCAGGGTATCCATAGCTAATATGAGCTGTCTTCAAGAAAGTGAAAAGGGAGTACAGAAATTCATATGGAAACATAAATGAACACGAATAGTCAAAACAATCCTCAGCAAAATAAATAAAGTGGTACGTATCACACTGCCAGACTTTAAACTTTAGTTAAGGCTACAATAATCAAAACAACCTGGTATTGGTACAAGAACAGGCACATAGACCAATGAGCAGGATAGAGATTCTGGAAGCAAAGCCTCAGTTTCTCAACCAACTCATCTTGGACAAAGCCTCCAACAACAACCACTGGGGAGAGGAAAATCTATTCAGTAAATGGTTCTGGAAAAACTGGGAAAACATGCAGAAGATTGAAACAGGACCCCTACCTATCACCATACACAAAAATTAACTCTAAATGGATCAAAGAACTAAACATAAAACCTCAAACTATAAGAATCTCAGAAAACACAGGAGACACCCTTATGGAAATTGGAACTGACAACCAATTCCTATTCAGAACCCTAAATGCCCATACCTTAAGAAATAAGATAGAGAAGTGGGACCTCATCAAACTAATGAGTTTCTGCAAAGCAAAAGAAACCATCAAATGAACAGGGAGACAGCCCACAGAATGGGAAAAAATATTTGCTAACTGTATATCTGACAAAGGTCTATAATCTAGGATCTACAAGAAACTCAAGTGTGCTGAAGGTGGGCAAAAGACATGAATAGCTGGTTCTCAAAAGAAGACATATGAGCAGCCAATAGACACATGAAAAAAATGCTCAGCCTCACTAATCATCAGAGAAATGCAAATCAAAACCACACTGAGATACCACCTAACTCCAGTAAGAATGGCCGTCATGAATAAAATGTAAAAAAACATATACTGGCAAGGATGCAGAGAAAAAGGAATGCTTCTACACTGTTGGTGGGAATGCAAACTAGTTCAACCTCTATGGAAAACAGTGCGGTGATTCCTAAAAGAACTAGAAATTGACCTTCCATATGACCCAGCAATCCTGCTTCTGGGAATATACCCAGAGGAACTTAAATCACTCTACAAAAAAGAAACCTGCATACACATGTTTATTGCAGCACTATTCACAATAGTAAAAACATGGAGCCAACCACACTGCGCATTGAAACTGCACTGGAATACAAAAATGTGGTACATATCCATGATGGAATATTACGCAGCCATAAAAGTAACAAAATTATGGACTTTGCAGTAACTTGGATGGATTTAGAGTCTATCATATTCAGTGATCTATAACAGAAACAAAGAACTGAATACCACATGTTCTCACTCATAAGTGGACCCTGAATACTTACCATAATACAGTAAGAAAGGAATTGGCAGTAGCAGGACACTGCCAGGGGAGAGAGGTTGATCACATAACATCAGTAAGGTACCTGATCTCAAACCAAGTAAAGTGAGGACCAAAGGGAGGCCCAAACTTTACCTGTACAATGATCACTTGTAGACCTAATTTTGAATTGTACTCCACATCTTTAAAATTTAAAAAAATTTTAACTAAAATTTTTCAAAAAAATAAATAAATAAAACGAAAAATAAATTTTTGGTACCCAAAGTGGACAAGAGCAAACATGCCTTACCCCCCACAACATTTTGTCTTAACCAGGCTTCTTCATGTCTGAATGCTTTACATGTTCTACTTATCTTTAATTATAGAGCATAAATTGAGTAGACACTTTCGAAGAAAACAATTAATAAACAAATAAATCTAAGACCTGGGACTGATTCCAAGTTATAAATGTTCAAATTGTTTTGGTTCCGGAATTCTGAGAGGAAATACATTGAGACTAGCAACTACTGATTCAGATAGTAAATTTCCCTTTTGGAAATATGCAGGAAGTGGGAGTGATGTAAGTGTGGGAAGGGGCATTATGTCCTGTACTTGATGAATGAATAAGCTGAGTTAGCTATTATCAAACCATCATGAGAACCATGAAGCTTACCTTCTCCCTTCCTTACAATCTGCTAATCCTTAGAAAATGTGAAACGTTTTTTTTTCCTGCTTGTTTTCAAAGTCTTTAATATTTTCTGCTTCAGGAAAAAATTACCAAACTAAACAATCTGTACTTTTAAAACATATTCTAAACTTTTGTTTTTATATTCCAGGCTTTCTAGTCAAGATCTCAAGAGGTGAGATTTTTCACTAAATTCTTATAACAATGTTCATTTGAATTCACTTCAGTTGTAAGACAAATGCATGCCATTTATTTCTCATGTAGAGAAGTATAAAAAGAAAGATGCCACAGTCACAAAATCTAACATTAAATTCCCAAAAATATTAAAATTTATTGGAACATGAAAATAAATGCAAATTCATAAAACCTGATTTGCCACAGCACAATACTTTACAAAATGGGATGATTTGTTTTATATGCTAACTCGACTAGACCACAGTGCCCAGATATTTGGTCAAACGTTATTCTGGATGTTTCTGTGAGGATCTATTCATCTGAGATTAACATTTATATTGGTGGATTCTGGGTAAATTAGATTACTTTCCATAATATGGGGGTCTCATCCAGTTAGTTAAAGAGCTAAATAGAAAGAAAAAAAAACTGACCTCCCCCAAACAAGAGGGAATTCTGAAGCAAAAGGCCTTAAGACTTGAATTATATAACATAGGCTTTTCTCCGGTCTCCACCTGCTGGCCCACCCTGTATATTTTGGTACTTGCCAGTCTCCATAATCACTTGGGTCAATTAATAAATAAATAAATACACACGCACACACACACACACACACACACAAACACACACATTTTATTGGTTCTCTTTCTCTGAAGAATCCTGACTAATACACAATAGAAATAATAAACATTTGTCTAGTGGGCAAAAGTAACTTCAAACCTAAAAAGAATAATCTCTAACTAAATAAATATTCATGTAAAGAATTATATCCATTAAAATTTTTTAATTTTTCTAGTCACAAATATCTTTATACACAGAAAACTTCTACTTTTGCCATTCATCATAAACAAAATTATCAAAAATATATTGGATTTGATAATCCATAGCTTATTTTTAATACACACTGACATGGATAGTTTTCTTTTTCCTCCCAGTTTCCTGTCTTCTGCTGAGAGCAATTTGATTTGCTTATGGATATTTAATCACCTCTTTGAAGTTGACCTTGTATGATAGACCAGAGTTAGGTCTGCCTATGGAAAGCCCCCATATGGATTAATGGAAAATCTATAGGTTCTGCATCATAGCTACAGATAAAGGGAGGTGCTATAACTGACACACGCACTGAAAAAAGAAGGCCTAAGAACCCAAGACCACATATTAAGTCCATGGTAAGAGTATGCTGAGGAGGGTTTTTTGCTTTACATTGTAACAGAGGTGGTTTCTGAGCTCTCTGGTCACTCTTCTCTCAGATGGAAGGATAAAATTCCAGGCAGTTGATCCAGCATGGTGACTCATACCTGTAATCCTAGTACTTTGGGAGGCTGATGCAGAAGAATCACTTGAACCCAGGAGTTCGAGACCAGCCTGGGCAACATAGTAAAACCTCACCTCTGCAAAACATTAAAAAATTAGAAGGGCATTGTAGTGCACACATGTGGTCCCAGCTACTCGAGGGTCTGAAACAGAAGGATCGCTTGAGCCCAGGAGGTTGAGGCTGTGGTGAGCCACTGCACTCCAGCCTGGGGGATAGAGTGAAAACTTGATTTTTTAAAAAAAAAAAGCCTAGGCAGTCTCTTTGTCCAGGGGTTTTCTCACCTGGAAGATTTCTCATTCCATATGGACTACCAGCTATTTTCACTGTCTTAAGTCAATCAGAATAAGTGAAGCTGGGTTCAAGCAGATATGTCCCTATAACCACTGCAATATTCAGGGAGGGTTAGGGTTAGGGTACATCAGGACAATAAAGTCACAATCCCAGGACTACTTCTGGAAATGGCAGCAAAGAGAAAAGTTTTCTTTCCTTTGTGGTTGTGATGCTTCAAGGATGTTTGTGGGCAACCAGCTACCCTTTCTTTAACTTACAGGAAGATCCTTCCTAAGAGTGAAGTCCATGCAGAAGGAGGCAAAGGCAAGATAGAGATAAAGACCGAAATCCTTGAGGACACTATTTGAAGACATATTTCTGAATCAGCCATACCTAAAGTATGTCCACCTCCTGGAAATTTTGGTCACATGAGCCAATGGATACATGTTTAGCTTAAGACTGAATTGAATTTCCATCAGTTGCAAATCAAAAGAGCCCTGATTGACTTATATAACTACCAAGAATAGTATCTAGACTTTACAACAAATGAACCAGAAGCTGAGTGTCCTCAATATTAAATGTATATAAATTGTTTTATACTTGTGACATACATGCTTTAAGTTTAATGGCAAGAAAATGAAGACTTTAGTGTAATTGCTCATGAGAATGGAAGCTGATTGAAGCAAACCCTTTCCTCGTACACTGGCCTCATTTTTGTTCTATCCTTTACTTTCCATTAGTTCTTCCCATAATTTATTCAAAGGGGTTGAAAAACATGCTGGACACAGGAAGTAAAAGACATGGGAGAAGTAAGCAAAGACCATACCTTATCAGTCTCAAACAGGTACCATTATTTTCAGACTTGTCACTTTTCACGCATTTGTTTATGCAAGTTTAGTGTCAAATTTAGGAATTGTGTTTTGAAGTGGAAAATGCTCTCCTTCTTCCCAAAGCCTCATTATATCCATATTTGTGCATTTTTTCTTTTCCTTTTCACTAATTAAGCCTTATAAAATGAGAGTGTCTCAGACAGAGAAACAACCATACGACTTCAGAGTTGTTCATCTATCCTTAGAAAATGTGTTGGAGGTATCCCTTCCCAAAGTTACAAAGTTCATGCACTGTGAAATTGTGTCACATTAAGGAACACACACTAATGAAGAGTTCTGTGAGTCACAGGAGCAAGAAAAATGCAAAGCAAAGACTCTGCTATTCCCCACTGTGTATTTCTTTTGTCTACATACTCATAAAGGAGCTTCCAAGGACACATGAAGAGGTCACATAAGTGAACACTATATGTTTTTGTAAAGAGATAATTAACTATATTCCTTTTACCACAAACATGCCACCATAATATGTTAAATGCCATGCTAGCTGAGACCTCGCAGGCAGTGATAGTATTAAAGATTAAGGAGAGAGTAGCAGTCTCTTTCAGCTGAGAGCAGAGTGAAGTCAAATAAGTACAAGTCCCAGCAGTAAAAATTTAGATAAAGTAGCAAAAAAGAGAATGGATGAATTATAATGTGTAGAATTCAGACACTGAAGAGTGTTCGAGGAAGTTGTAAAATCTTTTTTCTAGGAGATGGCTCATCATGAAAATACTGTCTACCATATGCTTGCCTTTGGGCAGGGAAAAAACCAGATACATATTTTGAAGCTATTCCAGTTCTTAAGACTCAGTCATTCCTTAAATGAAGAAAAAGTGCTGCTGTTGACGGAACCAGTGTGTTTTTCTCTGACTCATGCACATTATTGGCTCAAAGAAGAGAACAGATGTGGGTCATCAGGGTGCATCACTGACTTTTTGGCTGATCTAAGTAAGCTAAGCATCTATACTCTGCACTTGCAGATGTGTGGCAATAGCTCACATTGAACATTTCAAAACAATAGGAGCAGCACTAGTGAAAAGGATAGAGATAAAAGTTTTTAACCTTCATTTTCATCACTTTGAATGTAACCATGTGTAGTGAAAGTCTGTCCCCAAAACAACTTTTTCAAGTGCCATATAGCAATAATTTAAAGAAAGCAACAAATTGAATATTCTTTTACTTCCCCCCAATATGGATGTTTGCATTCCTTGGCCAGGAACTACTAACTCCTGTTATTTCTTGTTTTCCAAGAGAGAATTAATCTGAAAGTATAATTTTTTTTTCCTGGAGATATTCTGCTTACTTTCTGGCTGTCTACAGATAAGTTGTGTATCTGAATTGATAAAAACCAGATTGTGCAACTACTGATGAAATGTTGATAGTACCATGAAAACTTTATGTATAAAACTCTATTCGAATTCCTAACAATGTGCAGGCCTTTGGCCACTTGCGTTCACTTGCTTGTAGCCTGATGTTGCCTCAAAAGGCACAGATCCAGCCCAAAGCCCAGCCAACGTCATGTTAAAACATATTTAAAGGAGTGCAGCCCCTCAGATTTTCATGATTTAGGGCCAGATTCAGTCCTTCGAGACATTTGCATAACTCCCATTAGAAATTAATAGAGGTTGCAAAAATACATATTTTGGTGAAAAAAATTTTAACCTTGCCCAATTCAGAGGTTCGGAGACTGTTTTTTAATATCTGATTGTTTAGAAAACTTTCTCTACTGTGCCTAAGTATCTAGACTATCGTCTGTCAGCAGTTTGAGAACGCAAAGGAAACCAGCTCATGCTTGTTGAACTAATAATAAGTCAGTATTTCAGAAGAGGTTCCGGCTATTGCATTGTTCTGTTTTTTGTTTGTTTGTTTGTTTTGTTTTTTTTGAGACAGGTTTTTACTTTTGTCACCCAGACTGGAGTGCAATACCACAATCATGGCTTACTGCAGTCTCAAACTCCTGGGCTCAAGCAATTCTTCTGCCTCAGCCTCCAAGTAGCTGGGACTATAAGCGTGCACAACCATGTTCGACGAATTTTTCTATTTTTTTGTAAGGACACGTCTTACTTTGTTGTCCAGGCTAGTGTCGAACTCCCAGTCTCAAGTGGTCCTCCCACCTTGGCCTCCCAAAGTGCTGAGATTATAGGTATGAGTCACTATGCCCAACTATTATTGTTAATGCTATTGTTGCTGTTGCTGTTGTTATTAATCATAGGCTTGTCATAACAACTTTATGAAGTAGATATTTGTATTTTAGTTTCACAAATGAAGAAAATGAATGTTGAGGGATTAGGTCGTTTTTCTGAAGTCATAAAGCAATGATGTTTTAGAGTCAGGATTCACAACCAAGCCATATGCCCTCCAGGCCTCAAGCTCTTTCAACTATACCAAGATTTACAAATGGCTTGACAAAAAACACCATGGGATTGAATGCAGAAGAGAAAGTAGTGAACACCTGAGGACCTGCTCAAAAGATTTTCCAGTCAGCTTAACCTCTAACTCTACAATGCCCCATAGATACTTATTTGTGCCTTGAGGTAAAAGGAATTAAAACCTAGAAAAATTAAAAAGTTAGAGAGATTGAAAATATAGGTTCTTAGATCAATCAACTCTCTTTATCTGTTTTCATCATTCCATATAAATTTCTCCATCCTCAATTCTGTATGAAAGAAGCAGAAATAATTCCTATTACATTATCTATGATATTCAATAATATCTAGTCAGTTTTAATCTTTTAATATATCTCATATTTGTTATGTACTCAGTTTAGAATTAAAAAACAAAACAGCCTTCTTTTATTCCCCATTGTTTTCATCTTTTCCTTTTTTGAAAAATGTAAACTGGTGTAAGAAGCTACCACATTGTTAATCATAAATGAGAAAATTAAAGGTTTTACTCTAAAGCGCAAGGTTTACAAAACTGGGTCAAGAATTTATAAAGTGTAGATTTTTTCTGACACCTGACGTCTTGAATTGCTCTGTTTTTGTTGTAGTTGTTTTGTTTTGTTTGACACAGGAGTCTAAAGAGATTAGCTTTCTGGCCTTTCTATATAATACTTTGACCAAATCACAGTATATACAAACCAATTAATGTGATAAATAACATAAAAAACAAATCCTGAGAAAAAGACTAAATTTGGTGGAGACTTTATTCAAATAGCCAAATTCATTTTTCTCAGAAGAAGCTGCTAACATTGCCTTGGAAAATTTGAAAGTGAAATATGTTCACCTCTTTCTACTTATTCAAATATCTCAACTTAGTTAAAGCAATAGACACAAACATCCTGCAATTGAAAGGGCAGTTGCTTACCCCAACTGATTAAAAACAGAAAAAATAATGAAGCAAGTCATAAACAGAAGTGCTATAAGGTGTTCCCCCTCCAAAAAAAAATTATAAACAAATCAAAGGGAGACACTAGGGAAATAAGAAGAAAAATTGAGTTCATGGAGAATAATGGTTTTGAACAAAATAAGGTTTAAAGACACTAACGAACCCATCCACAGCTGTGATTTTCCCTCCATATAATTCAGTCGCGTTGCTAATTTTCAAACTTGGGTGTGTTGTGTAAAGCATCTGAGATTTTGTAGGTCCTTTGGAGGTGAGGCAAGGGATCTTCATTTTTAATAAATATAAGGTAATTTTGACCGAAATATTCCCAAGAATAACTTTGAGAAACATTTAAAAACTATATTTCCACCCCCTTCCCACGCTATTGGTATCGTGTAACCTGGGGGTGGAGAAATGCAGACATTGGAATGATTAATTACCCGTCCTGCTTAAAAGCCATTTTTCTTGACCAGGAGTCTTCAAAGATTTACTAACTATTGTTGTTTTGTTTTTTGTTTCTAAAGCTCTCCAAATGACATACACAGATTCAGAATACAGATTCTTGAAGTATACTCCCCAGATTACCATCATCTGATAACATGTTAGAAATGTAAATTTTTAAACCCACCTCAGGCCCACTGAATCAGAAATTTGGTGATTACCACCAGCAATCTGTCCTTAAAGAAGATCCCCAGATGATTCTGATACATGCTAAAGTTTAAGAACCATCTCTACACCAAACTTTAAACTTAAAGCAACAGCTATTTAGATAACACAGTTGAATCTCAAACAACAAAAATTTGAACTGCAAAATTTTTTTTCAACTAAACATGGATCGAAACTACAATTCACAGGATTCAAAACTAGAAACTTAAGTATATGGAGGACCAACTTTTTCCATAAGTGGGTTTGGTAGGGCCAATTGTAGGACTTGAGTATGCGTGGGTTTGGGCATAGGGGGATAACCCCAGAACCAATATGGAGGGACGAGGGTCAACTGTACTATGCTAGTAATCAATAAACCAGCTGTCTTCCATCTCCTCCATGTTAGTATTTCTTTGCACATACACCTTGACAAAGAATCCTCACAATTAGTATAATAATCGGCTAGCTCAAAGTTCTGTAGCACCAGCCCTAGAGAGGTGAAAAAAGTTCTATGCAAGGGAGACAGAAAGTAAACGGGCAGATAGGCAGGAATAGGAAAGGCAGTGCTGAGTAGACTCCTCTCTCCTTACGAGAACCAGTAACGACCCAGTTGGCTGCTCCACTATTTCGCCCTGGCACAAGGATAAAAATGTGTTCTGCTGATACAAATTTCTAAAGCGCCAAGCAGCCTCTGCTAACAGCTGGGTTGGTTGCTGTGTCAACGCAGAAAAAGTGAGAAAGCAAAAGAATTTTGCAAGAAAACATTTTTCTTTATTTTCCCTTCTAAACAAGGAAAGGAAAACCATATGCGTGGGCAGGGGAGACGGGATGCAAACATGATTACATAAGGCGCTGAAAACGACAAAGACTAATGAAAAGTGATATTTTTAGGAGAGTGAATATTAAGGAGAGATAATCTTTGTGAAGCTCTTTATCTTACTAACATCTTTTATTCAACATCTAGCACCTTTGTTACTTATATATATGATCTGTTATTAATGATAACTTCATACACAATTTCTGGGCATTTCCAAAAAGAGAAAATAGATGAATTTTAAAAATCTTCCTTGAGCCCGCGGGTTCGAGACCCGCCTGGGCAACTTGGCGAGACCTTATCTCTACAATAAATCAAAAATTAGTGGGCATGGTAGCGCGTGCCTGTAGTTCCAGCTACTTGGAAGGCTGAGGCGGAAGGATGCCAGAGCCCAGCAGGTCGAGGCTGTGGTGGCCGGGAGCGGCCACTGCACTCCAGTCTGGGCGACGGAGTGAGACTCCAACTCAAAAAATAAAAAAATAAAAAATAATTAATAAATAATAAATCATAAAAATCCTCACATCACTTGGGAAGATAAAGAGTACCTATGGTTTTGTCAGCCATACTCTTTCTCTATGTAGCTTACCAATTTGCAGTTTTGCCCTTAGAACTTATGGTATCCTGGTGCCTTTGCACCAAGGGTGACCCGCAGCTCTGTTAGCTAAATTCTAGGTAAATCTCTTGCCTGATGTTGATTTCCATTATGCAGTGCAGGAGTCAGCAAAAGAAACAAAGGGCAATTGGCTCTACTTGGTGAAATCTGCCAGAATTTTATATTCCAACATAGGTTTCTAATGAAACTCTCAAAAAAGTAAAGAAATTCCAGAATTATAAATATCTCACTTATTAATGCTACACACGTATAAGCAGCTTTTTTCCATGTGTGCTGCAGATGGTCACTAGCTCCTTGACAGTGATTTAAAATGTTATAATGAAAATATGTAAAGATCTGCAAATTCATCTAAGGTATCATAAAGTTGTAAAGTCAAAGTTCTTTGTGAACTTTGCTTAAAAGAAGAGGAAATTGAAAGAGCTTGTTTTCCTTCCACTTTATCTGAAGTAACTGGAGAGTTTTATTTTTTGTTAGTTTATCAGATTTACCAAAATTGCTCTCACGTAAAATAAAACTGATTCTAGGAAGATCGCATTCTCCAATGCTGTGCTACTGCTTGGCATTGTTGAAATGACAGCTACTACAATCTTTTCTATCTTTTCAGCAGGCAAGTTCATTGTTTGCCCCTGCTATGTAAAATGTGTAGACGTTTCTGGAAAGTGTGAACAGACTGGATTTATATGTGTAGGAGTGAAAAGAAAAGACAGTGAGAAGAAGGCACACTTCTCTTTAGGAACGTAAGATTTAAGATAGCAACAGTTTACATCTGTGTCAAGAAAGGATAATTTGCAAATTCAGAATAGAAGCTTGGTTCTTGCTACATTTTGCAGAGATCATTTATTCTTTCTTTGAGAAAGACTATAGATTCTGACTGCACATGTCAGAATGGGAAAATATTAGTTGAGTCTACCACCTCCCATAAATATAATTAGTGAAATTTATTCATTATTGCTTATACTCAAACATCACTATTTCCTAGTATAAACTCATGATTTTAATGACATTAGGATTAATTTCAGGAATAAAATTTTACAAGTGGAGTAACTAAATGGTAAAAAAACAAACATGATGAGAATAAGTGTATATAAAAGAAAAAGCTCCCTAATTTCCAGTGCAAAGTTCACATACAAAATAGATAATACAGGAAAAGACAATCTTTCTAGCATTATTTTTTTCTTATGATGGGACCACAACAAGTACCTTTGTTACTTTCTTCTGTGCTAATTTTGGTCATTTGCTACCATTTGAACCATGAGATATGGTATGAAATATCATTATTTCTAAGAATAAGAAATTTCAAATTGTTTAAAATAATTATTGGAAATAGAAACAATGTGTGTTTTTTTTTAAACCAACTGCTATGAATTAGTATTTTACCTTTAAGAGTTTCTGATGCTGAACACTGTGACTCATGGCTGTAAATCCCAGCACTTTGGGAAGCCGAGGTGAGAGAATTGTTTGAGCCTAGGGGTTCAAGACAAGCCTGGGCAACATGATGAGACCTCATCTCTACAATAAATCAAAAAATTAGCCAGATGTGGTGGCGTGCACCTGTAGTTCCAGCTACTTGGAAGGCTGAGACAGAAGGATCACCTGAGCCCAGCAGGTCGAGGCTGCGGTGGCCATGAGCAGTCCCCTGCACTCCAGCCTGGGCAACAAGAGTGAGACTCCAACTCAAAAATAAAAAATAAATAATCATACTAATGTATTATTTGCCTCTTTCAATGTCTTCCCATGGTACAAAAGCAAAGGTGGGCAAAGCTACAAGTGTCTTAGCACTAAATAGGGTCACAGAACCAAATATCATCTCTGTAACACTTCATTATTTAAAACACTGCCTTCTTAAACAATGGCTTGTGTTATATAACGAAGTACAACAGTTATCTCTAAACATAGTACATATGCAATTTTTTGAGTCACAAACATGAGCTTTTTTATGGCACACCATTTTTACTTTAAAGAATACAGGTAAACTGTTATTATGCAGATTCGTCCATTTGACTGATAATTTTTTCAAAATGAAAGAAGTGAGCTAATCATTTCAAGGAAAATAATTGATAGGCTTATTGCCAATAATAAAATTCAAGTTTTCAAGCAAAAATTAAAATTACAAAAAACTTACATTTGTTTCTGTGAGTTTGATCACTTCTCAATACTTTAGGACTTTTCAAATGAGTTCAGCAGTTATTTTAATGAAACTAAATGTTTATATTATATAATGATGTATGTCAACATTTAGAGGGACTGCATTAATTCAGTGAACCAAGAGTTTTCAAATGGCTACTATATTTTACTACAAAATCCAGAACGTGTAAAAGTGCAAGAAAGACCAAAAAGTTGTAACGTATACAGGACAAAAAGCTCATTACTATGCTTTCAGATCCCATATTGTAATTAAACTCTAGGAAACTACCACTTGTTGAATTTTTGGTGTAATATCAAAGAAGATTAACCAAAATTACCTGAGCATGTTATTTAAATACTCTTCTCTTTTCAGACTAGTTATCAGTGTGAGGCCAGATTCTCCATATTCATCAACCAAAGCAATATATTACAAAAGACGGAATGCAGAGCAGAAATAAGAGATTTAGCTGTCTTCTGTTAAGCCAGATATTAAAGAGATTTTCAAGAAGCATAAATAACATATTATTTTCATGAAACTATATTACTTATATTTGTATTCATTTTAAATAAACTAAAATATCGGCGTTCATTCCATCAAGGTTGAAGTTGAGTTGCAGTTCTGTTTTCCATGCTGCTGTCATCGTCGCTTGACAATGCAGATCTTCATGAAGACTCTGACTGGTAAGACCATCACCCTGGAGGTCGAGCCTGGAGACACCATTGAGAATATCAAGGCAAAGATCCAAGACAAGGAAGGCATCCCTCTTGACCAGCAGAAGTTGGTCTTTGCCAGCAAACAGCTGAAAGATGGTTGTGTCCTGACTACAACATCCAGGAAGTGTCTCCACCCTGCACTTGGTGTTCCACCTGAGAGGTGGGATGCAGATCTTTGTGAAGACCCTGACTGGCAAGACCATCATTCTGGAGGTCGAGCCCAGTGACACCATTGAGAACATCAAGGTAAAGATTCAAGACAAGGAAGGCATCCCTCCTGACCAGCAGATATTGATCTTTGCCAGCACACAGCTGGAAGATGGACACACCCTGTCTGACGAAAACGTCTAGGAAGAGTTCACCCTACCCTTGGTCCTGCACTTGAGGAGAGGTGGCTAAATTTCTCCTTTTTTTGATGCAATCAGCAAATCTTATTGCAATTTGCTTTCAATAAAGTTGTTGCATCCCCCCCAAAAAAATACTAAAATATTTTTTCAATTTTAACTTAAAATTCAGTAAATATTGATAAGTATAACCCACATAAACAAAAATATTTGAGGTCCTCAATAATTTTTAACAGTATAAAGTGCTTCTAAGACAAAAATATTTGAGAGCCATTGCCCTAGCTTAGGGTTATCGTTTTCACTGTCATGCTGTGGACAAATATTATTTTTGGCACACCTAAAGGCAGTTTTGTGTGAGTAGCCAGAGAAACACTTTAAAATATAGATTGTTGAGGGGTTATTTGCACACCCTGTGAATGACTCCAATAACCTGCAGATTGTAGCATCCTGAGCTGATCTCCAATCATGTATAATAAAAGTACCTATTGCTATCTGTGCTTGATAAATTGGCACAAAAATGAAGGAAATGCATCTTTTTCTTGCAGCATCTTAAGAATAACAAATTGTCCTTTACATAAATAAAGAAATAATTCTGGAAATAAGTAGTCAGGAGGAAACTATTTCAAGGGAGTCATAGAGTAAAAGCCATGTAATGAATTTGGTGACAGCAAGACTGAGACAAGAAAAACAGCAGAAACTGCTTCAACAAATTTTATAAAATCTATTGGTTTCAGCAATGTTTTCACTTTTGTTGATAAACTTGAGATGAATCTTAGCATCAAGAACAAAATTCTAGAAGACATCTATGTTGACTTAACATTCTAGAAACAAAGCTAATCACCTATGTAGGTAGATGATGTGTTTGTTTCTACTTTCATTTGAATGTTGTGACTTAAGGATAGAGAAGCAGGAAATGGAGAGTTATCGTCCAGTTATTTTAACAGGGGGAATAGGACAGAAAAGATTGAGGTCCTATAAAAGTAGAAACTGCAGGAGATAGCTACCACTCCTTACATCTAAGGAAACAAAGGTAAGGTATGAAAATTCAGAAGCTTAGAAGAAGAGCCCAGCAGAACTTGCCCCAGGACCTCTGAAGTGAGGCTGCTGTCTGATTTGTGTTGGTGCCTTAGACACCTGAAGAGAGGGGCCACCACAGAGTCGAAACCCAGACTTCCTTGCAGGTGGCACTGCCCATATGGTGCTGATGACTCAGGAGCAAAGAAATGAGTTGACCTCTAAGAGTCATTTTGGGGAAAATTATAGAATCTTTAGCCGTTATTGCTCATGCTACCTTGGAATTGAGAATATTTCCAGTGATGACGAATGGGAAAAAAATAAATGGAATAACAAGTATACAATTACATATACATTAGACTCCCAATAAAGCTAATGACTGAAAATAAATGATAGAAAAATAAGAATGATTCAATTGCTAGACACTTAAAAATTAATGTACCACAATCTATTAACATAAATTTGAATAATTAAAGTGAGAAAGAAAATTGATGTTTAAAGAATATAAAATTTAGAGGGAGACATGTAAGCAAGGATGAATGTAAAAGTATATCATTGACTCACCAACATTGTTTCTGAAAGTTTACAAAGACTCAGAAAAACTGAAATCATCTTAAGAAAAAATAAAAATAGGCGTAATTTTAAAGTTAAAACAAGAAGATGCTTAAGAAAAAAGTGATGAACTTTTTAAAGAAGATGTTATGTGAGTAAGTGTCAGAAATGTCACCACTCTTCTATTTTGTTCAAGATAGTACTCTTCAGTTCGGAAAGTAGTTTAACAATTTTGTTTTAAAAGTAACTAAAGCACCAAGAAGGTGAAACACATGTCAGAGAATATCTAATTTACATAAATTCCCTTCTCTTGGCTCACCTAATTTGCCTTCCAAAGACCTGAAATACTATAGAACCAACATCTGGAATCTTTGAAAACTGAAGAATGGGAAGAATGCGAGAAGCCCAAACTAAGCAAACATTTTCCTGGTTACCTAAGAACAGAGAGGATAGATTCCATAAATTACAGTTCAATAAGTTTGATATGGATGTTTGCAATTTTGGATTTTGAAAAAAACTGTAATGCCACCTTATATTCCAAAGGAAAAGTCGTGCTAAAATAACATTACTAACTTTCTTTAACAAGGTTACTAAACAGGGGATAGAAAAAATGTAATAGATACATCATAATTTAAATTAAAGGAAGTGTTTGATAGAAACTCTTTTGACATCCTTTTTGAAATAAGGAAATGTCAATGACGACACATATATTTTTGCAATATCTAAGGCAATAGGTACACATTAATAATAGAGTAATAACCTGGAAGGAAGCCGTGCCCATATACTATTGACCAGTGACTTGAAGGAAGAGATGGAGGTAGCCTTATCAAGTTGTAGATGACATCACACTAGGATGGACAGCAAGGACATTACATCTGGATTCAAAAGGATCTCCAATTAATGGAATGCCATAAAGCTATAATAAAACCAAGATATGCAATTTATCACATGTAAACATAAAACCGTACTTTTCATTTTTTGATTACATATTCTATATTCTAGGATCCAGTAGTTCAGTCTTTAAAATATTTGCTCGGAAAAAAAGACCAACTAGTTCAGTTGACAACAATATGCAATAAGGCTGTCAGAAACACGAAAATGTATAGTTAGGTTATATGAGCTGATACAGTATCTGAATCGAGGTACTAGTGGAAGGGATCGTCTCACTGACATTTCTAAAGGTCAAATTACTTGTGGAGAACCATTTCGATATATCCACTTGAAGAAGACATGTACAACTGAACTTTGTTTTTCAGAGGTCAAGCGGACTAATAAATGTTTAGTGACCCCAATTTTGGGGCACATGAATGTGTTTAGCTTAAAGAAGAAAAGAATAATCTCACTAATTATCTGTAAATATGTAAGAGCTTATTTTATGAAAAGCTTATTCTGAGTTTCCAAGACAGTAAACAAGGACCACAGTGAGAAAGTAAAGAAAGTGTCTTAGGTGAATATACAAAGAGCTCACCCTAATAAAGCTGTTTCATAATGGGGCATCAGTGTCACAGGAACTGTCCAGACAGAAGCTAGAAGATCAAGCTGAGGTCCTCCTATAAGAGAATTCCTTCATTTGGTGGGAAACTGGACTAGCTTTTTGCTAAGATCTCTACCACTTCACACTTCTGTGATTTTTATGTAGTCAACAGCATCTGAAGCAAGCCAGCTGTGTAGTTAGCAAGTTTGTATTACTCAGACCTAAATAGTCTTCTGTCCTATAATGTCTAAATAAGTGAGGAAAACTTGAGGAATTTGGGAGGCAATAGTAGCTATGAAAACTCAGGTTAAAAAGGGAGTAAGATAATCACAACTTCATATTTATAATACAAAACCAAGTTAATTATATGTCCACAAATGAACCTGGCTATTACAGTATTACGACAAGAAGCAAGAGTGAATAACACGGCCTTGAAGGTGGCAAAACAACTGTACAACATATTATAGACTGGCAGAAATAAACTTTGTTCAAACAAAATTCTATTTGAGTTCCACACACCTGGTTTTTCCTACTCTAGGTCTCAAAATCCTACCTTAATAGACATGTAGAAGCAGCCTAATTCAAATATCAGTTTCATTAGAATTCTGTATTCCTGGGCCTTATAAAGAAAGGATTTGTAGAATGGTTGAGAACCTAGAATTCATCAACATCATCACAAATACATACTGCAATCTCCAAGGGAGCTCTAACACATTTTTAATATAAGGGACCAGGGAAAGCCTTTACAAAGTGATTAAGGGAATATTCCCTGTTTGGGCCTTTCTGCTGCATCCAAGGCTAGATCCTCTTCCATGTACCCTATGCAATTCTTGTCCCCTATTGGTTTCTACTGCAATATTTCCTTCATTCAAGACCCATATCATGAGAGAAACTTGAGCTCTGTTATATGTTTACTTAAAGCCAACTTTACCTACAAATTATTAATACCAACTTAAAAGAGGCTTTGCCTCCCTCTCAAGTGCTTTACAAAGTGTCCGTGCTTTCAGTGGTACAGCCCTATTCCATGATATAGGTGACCTTTGTTTCTCAGGATCAACATTCCTTTTTCTTTGGATTTTGCATGCATTTATCCTGCTGTCCAGTCCTTTTCTAAGGCTAATACACTGAATTCCCTTCAGTGGAAAGAGCAATCTCCCAAATGGGAGCTGTGTTAGGAAGGAAAGGAGACCTCCAATAGACCAACTCAGAGACCATATGATACTTTTTGTATTACCCATTACCTCTTTTTTTTTTTTTTTTTTTTTTTGAGTCTCACTCTGTCCCCCAGACTGGAGTGCAGTGGCCGCTCCCGGCCACCGCAGCCTTGACCTGCTGGGCTCTGGCGATCCTTCTGCCTCAGCCTTCCAAGTAGCTTGAACTACAGGCACGCGCTACCACA
Organism: Tarsius wallacei; assembly: GCA_963574415.1. Classification (NCBI taxonomy): domain Eukaryota; kingdom Metazoa; phylum Chordata; class Mammalia; order Primates; family Tarsiidae; genus Tarsius; species Tarsius wallacei. The sequence goes on from CAUYQG010053658.1 coordinate 23,564, forward strand.
CCCGGCTAATTTTTTGATTTATTGTAGAGATGAGGTCTCGCCAAGTTGCCCAGGCGGGTCTCGAACCCGCGGGCTCAGGCAATTCACTCACCTCAGCCTCCCAAGGCGTGGGATTACATGCTGAGCCAC
>CAUYQG010053660.1:0-19520 GCA_963574415.1 Tarsius wallacei
CATGCTACTGATCTATTGCAACATTCCTCTATTCAATTGACATTTGGCTTGTGCACATGGAAACCATTTTTCTCCAACTTGAGACAAGAAATATTATTGCAAAATATGATTGCAGAACATAAGTAGATGCTTCATAAGATGTAGAAAAAGGTTATTATTTTACCCTTAGCTTCTTAGGAATAAGCATTATCATTTGAAAATGGTGATAAGGAAACATTGATTAAAATATATATGTTTATATACATATACACATATGTATGCCTTGCAGTTTGTGATGTATTTCTCTCAAGTGTTCTCAGGAAGACAGACTGCAAAACTCAACTCTTGAATTCTAAAACATGTACCAATATTGCATGAGGTATGAAGCCTGTACAACCCCAAAGAAGATTCTTCTCTATATCATCTATATCATAAGGAGAAACCTAGATGGCGAATTTAGAGGAGAAGGAATAAGAGTTCCCTCAGAAAGTAGAATGGAGTCTAATGAAAATCTCCCCACTTCCAGAACAGGGGTTTTCTATATTTCTCTATCAGGTTTTTATTATTCTTATGAACCCCAAACTACATTTCAATATAAAAGCACATGCCCTAGAATTTTCCAGTATTTTCTATCAACATGAATAATTGATAATAATGCAAATTGGAGATATAAATTATCTAAGTGTGTTTATTTATTTAGCTTCTTTTTCCCCCTTAGATTCTGAAAGAATAAAACATGACTGTGTAGTGATAACATCTGGAGTCTTACAACTGATCTTCATTATTCATTGAAGAGTAAAAAACAGATTGGGGTCCAGGTACTTTCTATGAGGGTCATGTAAAGGGTTATTCATAAGTTGTTATGCTGTCAATACCCCAACATCGCATTATCAAAGTCAGTGGTATCAAACAATGCAGAATAAAGTTCTCTAGAATCATCATATCTCTTAACATTTAGTATATATGGTCAAATTTAATACAGCATCTATAGCTCTAATAGACTGTGAGATGCTAACATAGACATCTCTGACCATGCTAAACTCATTCATCAGCCAGATGGATGTCCATTTTGCTGGCCTTGGAACTGTAGTGAAGACTGAGAATTCAGAGCAATAGCTTTTGCTATCCAAAATCTGTATCTATGGATTCCCAATTAATTATAATTTTTTTACCTTAAAAGTGCAAACATTCACATGTTTCATGGGCGTCTTTTTGAAGTGTGGATAGAAGGCATTCATCTCGTATATGTCCTCACTAACACCAAACCCAATGAAACAAAGTGATGGTGTCTTTTTCACGGGGCAACACAAATTTCAAAATTGGCTGCATGGTAGCATCATCAACAAGAGTATAGAGATACTCTTTCCTGCCAGTCTCACACATAGATAGTAGAGGTAGGTAAGATTCAGTCCTCAGATTCAACTCAGTTGAATATATTTTATCTCATTAGACTTGAGCCCCATTACAGATTGTTCAAACTACTATAGTATTGTTTCCATCTTTCAGGAACTCACAAATCACGTAGGAGCTCCTTGATGCTTTCCTGTCCTTGAACCAAGATTCTCATTTCACTGAATTTGTCACTCACATCATTTGAGGAAAGGGGCCAGATCATGGTGAATCATAATAACTTAGATCTTTCTACCACTGGTTTTTTGTTTGTTTGTTTTTTGTTTTTTCCCCTTTAGCATATTCGGGAGCGTCTTATTCTGTTTGTTTGAGTTGGAATCTCACTCTGTCACTCATACTGGAGTGCAGTGGCCGCTCCCGGCCACCGCAGCCTCGACCCGCTGGGCTCCGGAGATCCTTCCTCCTCAGCCTTCCGAGTAGCTGGAACTACAGGCGCGCGCGACCACGCCCGGCTGATTTTTTGATTTATTGTAGAGATGAGGTCTCACCAAGTTGCCCAGGTGGGTCTCGAACCCGCGGGATCATGCAATCCACTCACCTCGGTCTCCCAAAGTGCTAGGATTACAGGCTGAGCCACTGAGCCCGATTTCAGGAGCGTCTTTCAATCCATTTTATCATTTGTTTTTTCTCCCAGCTAATATTCTGAAAAGTCTTACTTTTCCATAATCAGACAGGCAGATTGATAGATAATTAAGTAGATATATCTCTTTACACATAAAGGCATATCTTAGTTGGTTTATTTAATTTTTATTATTTCTATGCATACATACATTTCAAGTTTAATTGGATGGTTTGTAGTCTTGAAAATATATAGCATAAAAAAGATTCTTCAAAAGCTACAGAAAAGGAAAGTAAATAACTTCCATTTTAGACAATGAAGAAATCTTTACTTACTAGAGATTTTTAGTAAATATTCTAATATTATACAACACATGCAAAGACAGTTTAATATTCGTAAAATTATTGAACAAAAGATAAACTGCAAAATTTATATGCTTAAATACAAAGAAATTCTATATATAGAAATAAAATTAGGTAATAAAAAAGGTAAATTTTGATGTATGTTATTCTATATATGAATATCAAATATATATATATATATTTTGCTTATACAAGTCAGATATATCTTGACATTGTAAAACACAACAAATTATCAGCCATATGAATATGATATACATAAACTAAAACAATGTTTGGTTCCTTTTATATTAGTATATTCAGACATTAGTGTTTTCATGTGACAAATAAACTATTTGAATGCTTTCTATTATAATTGTTTTAGAATATCACGTTAACAATTATCATCAAAGAAATTTAGAAACAGCCTTAATTTTTTTTTATAAAACATGTTAGATAAAAAGATGGAAATTCTACAAACAAACCAACACAAATCACTGGATTGGAAATCTCTTACCCTGGCACGATCCAAAGTAAAAATTGCTGATGCCTAACAAAAAAACAAGTGGGTTTTATAGTTCCAAAAAATCTATTTCTAACGAGTATAGAAGTAAAGAGACCTTATAGGTGATCAATGGTGGAGATAAATGTAACAGCAGCAGTATATGATGCTCTTTTGGGGTCTTGATAACTTGTGTCCATAAAATACTGAAATCCTCAGATATTCTGAACCATGTATTTATTTCTGTAGATTAGGGGGATTGTGAGGTCATATGGAAGGTTGATTTTTAAATGTTTTAGGACTTGCCAAACTGTTTTCTCACAGAGATTGTACTATTTACACTCCCACCAGCTGTGTAGAAGTGTTTCCTTTTCCCCATATCCTCTCCATTATTTGTTGTTTTTCTAGTTATTGATCATGGCCATCCTGACTGGAGTTAAGTGGTATCTCAGTGTGGTTATGATTTGAATTTCATTAATGATTGGTGAGGTTGAACATTTTTCATGTATCTTTAGCAGCTTGTAAGTCTTCTTTTGAGAAGTGTCTATTCATATCTTTTGTCCATTTTGTAATGGTGTTTTGTTTTTTCTTTTTCAGCACATTTGACTTCCTTGCAGTTCTCTTGTCAGATATAAAGTGAACAAATATTTTTTCTCATTCTGTGGGCTGTCTCCCCACTCTCTTGGTGGTTTCTTTTGCTTTGCAGAAGCTTTTCAGTTTTATGAGGCCCCATTTATCTACTCTATCTCTTATGGCATGGGCATTTGTGGTTTTGATCAGAAATTGGTTGCTAGCTCCTATTGCCATAAGGGTGTCTTCTGCATTTTCTAAGGTTCTTATAGTTTGAGGTTTTAACTATCCAAGAAAACTTCCCTACACAAGAGATTCAGAGAACCCTTGCAAGACATCAGATGAGAAGACCAACTCCTAGACACATAGTAATTTGCTTACACAAAATAGGTATAAAAGAAAAAATCCTAAAGGTAGCAAGAGAGAAAGGTCAGACTACCTACTGGGGAAGACCAATTAGAATAGTAGCAGATATCTACAGAAACACTACAAGCTAAAAGAGACTGGAGTTTCATTTTCCAAGTTCTCTAAGATAAGCAATTTCAACTAAGAATTTCCTCCCCAGCTAAGCTAAATTTTATAAGTGATGGAGAATTAAAATCCTTCCCAGATATTCAATCGCTAAGATTTTATGCCATCTCCAAACTACATGAGAGCTAACTTAAGAAAGTATTAAGGATGGATATTTCTTGTTGATTAACTGAAATCTTTTATCATTATATGTGAGAACTTCTGTATCTTTTTTTAATTTTCAATAACTTAAAGGGTTAGCAACTTTTATGAAGCAGATTCTAGGCAAGCTTAAAAAAGATATTGACTCTAACACTATCATAGTTGGGGACTTTAATAGCCTACTCACAACCGTAGACAGATCATCAAGCCAAAAAATCAGCAAAAAGATCCGGAACCTCAACGTGACTCTTGACCAAATGAACTTAATTGATAACAAAAGAACACTCTACACAATGACCACAGAATATACGTTCTACTCATCACCACATAGAAGGTACACTAAGATCAACCACATCCTTGGCCATAAGTCAAGCATAAACAAATTTCAGAAGATTCAAATTTTGCCATCCAACTTCTCCGACCACAGTGGAATAAAAATAACTATCAACACCAACAAAGTACCCCTAAAACCCACAAAGACATGGACACTAACCAGTGTGATGCTAAGTAACTCCTGAGTCAACACAGAAATCAAAACAAAGATTAAAAGATACCTGGAAACAAATGAAAATGAAGAAACATCTTACCAAAACCTCTGGGATGCCATGAAAACAGTTGTAAGAGGGGAATTCATATCTCTACAAACACACATGAAGAAAATGGAAAGATCACAAGTTAACAGCCTAACAAGTCACCTAAGGAAGCAGGAAAAGCAAGACCACCAAAACCCTAAATTCAGCAGAAGAATTCAGATCACCAAAATAAAAGCCCAAATCCAGGACATGGACAACAAAAGATAATACAAAAAGTAATGAAACAAACAGCTGGTTCTGTGAAATGATAAACAAGATTTATGGTTCCATAATTAGACTTACAAAGAAAAAGAGAGAAAAAGTCCAAATAAACTCAATCAGAAACACAAAAGATGAAGTCAGAAATGACCCTGAAGAAATACAAAAGATTATTAGAGACTACTATCTACATGTGTATGGAAACAATCTTGAAAACCTAAAGGAAAGGAGGACTTTTTGACATCACACAACCTTCCCAGGTTGAAAGAAGAAGAAACCAAGATCCTAAATAGACCAATAACAATCAAGAAATTGACATGTCAAAACAAAAATACCTAAAAAAAAAAAAAAAAACCCTGGACCAGATGGCTTTTCAGGAGAATTCTACAAAACATACAGGGAGGAATTGATACCAATCCTACTGAAAGTATTTCAGGAGATTGAGAAAGATGGAACTCTCCCCAAATCATTTTAGGAAGCTAATATCACATTGATACCCATGCTATGTAAATTTCCCACATAGAAAGAGAACTACAGGCCAATATCCTTGATGAACATAGGTGCTAAAGTTCTCAACAAGATCCTAGCAAACCAGATTCAACAACACATCTCAAAAATCATCCACCATGACCAAATAGGCTTCATCCCTGGGATGCAAGGCTGGTTCAACATTCATAAGACCATAAATGTAATTTAATACATCAACACATGTTAAAAATAAAAACCACATGATTATATCATTAGATGCAGAAAAAGCTTTTGATAAAAGCCAGTACCCCTTCTCGATAAAAATTCTCAAACATCTAGACATAGATGGTACATACCTCAAAATAGCAATGGCCATCTATGAGAAACCCACAGCCAGCATACTGCTAAACAGAAAGATATTGGAACCATTTCTCCTGAAAACTGGAACAAGACAAGGATACCCACTCTCACCCCTCCTGTTCAACCTGGTTTTGGAAGTTCTAGCTAGATCAATCAAAGAAGAGAAGACTATCAGGGATATCCAAATAGAAAAAGAGAAAATCAAGTTATCCCTCTTGGCAGATGACATGATTCTATACCTCAAAAACCCAAGAGATTGTCAAAAACCTCTTTACACTAATAAAAGACTTTGGCGAAGTCTCAGAGTATAAAATAAATGTGCAAAAGACAATCACACTTATATACACCAATAATAAACAAACAGAAACACAAATAAAAATCACAATTCCATTCACAATAGCCACAAAAGAAAATTAAATATCTTAGGATCTTCTAATCAGAGACATGAAAGACCTTTACAATGAAAACTACAAAACACTGCTCAAAGACATCAAAGATGACACAAACAAGTGGAAAAATATTCCATGTTCATGGATTGGAAGAATCAACATTGTTAAGATGTCCATTCTACCTAAGGCAACTTTACAGATTTAAAGTAGTACCCATCAAATTACCAGCAACATTTTTCTCAGACCTAGAAATAGCAAAACAGGAATTCATATGGAAATATAAACCACCATGAATAGCCAAAACAACCTCAGCAAAAACAAAAATTAAACAGGAGGTATCACATTCCCAGACTTTAAATTATATTATAATGCTACAATAATCAAAACAGCCTGGTATTTTTGCAAGAACAGGCATATAGACCAATGGAATAGAATTGAGATTTCTTTTTTTTTTTTTGAGTTGGAGTCTCACTCTGTCACTCAGACTGGAGGGCAGTGGCCGATCCCAGCCACCGCAACCTTGACCGGCTGGGCTCCGGCGATCCTTCCGCCTCAGCCTTCCGAGTAGCTGGAACAACAGGCTTGCGCTACCATGCCCGGCTAATTTTTGATTTATTGCAGAGATGAAGTCTCACCAAGTTGCCCAGGTGGGTCTCAAACCTGGGCTCAGGCAATCCATTCACTTCAGGCTCCCAAAGCGCGGGATTACAGCCTGAGCCACTGAGCCCGGCTAGAATTGAGATTTCAGAAGCAAAACCTCAATTTCTCAACCAACTCATCTTTGACAAAGCCTCCACCACCAACCACTGGGGAGAGGAGAACCTATTCTGTAAATGGTGCTGGGAAAACTGGCTGACCACATGGAGAAGAATGAAACAGGACGCTATCACCACACACAAAAATCAACTCTAAATGAATCAGAGACCTAAATGTAAAACCTCAGCCTATGAATAGCCAAAACAATCCTCAGAAAAAAAGTATGAGGTATCACATTCTCAGATTTTATATTTTATTATAAAGCTACAATAATCAAAACAGCCTGATATTGGTACAAGAACAGGCATATAGACCGATGGAACAGGGTAGAAATTCCAGAAGCAAAACCTCAATTTCCCAACCAACTCATCTTTGACAAAATTTCCACCACTAACCACTGGGAAGAGGGCATCCTATACAGTAAATGGTGCTGGTAAAACTGGTTAACCACATACAGAAGATTAAAACAAGATCCCTATCTATTACCATAAACAAAAATAAACTCTAAATGGAGCAAAGACCTAAACATAAAACTTCAAACTATAAAAACCTTAAAAAATGTTGTAGTCACTCTTGTAGAAATGGGAACTGGCAACCAATTCCTGATCAAAACCCCAAGTGCTCATGCCATAAGATATAAGATAGACTAGTGGGACCTTATCAAATTGACAAGCTTCTGCAAAGTCAAAGAAACCATCAAGAGAGCAGGGAGACAGCTCACAGACTGGGAAAATATATTTGCCAACTCTATGTCTGACAAAGGTCTAACATTGAGGATCTAGAAGGAACTCAAACATGCTGAAAAGAAAAAAACAAACAGCTCCTTTACAAAGTGGGAAATAAATACTTCTCAAAAGAAGACATATGAGCAGCCAACAGATACATGAAAAAACGTTCAGCCTCATTAATCATCAAAGAAATGCAAATTGAAACTACACTGAGATACCACCTAACTCCAGTCAGAATGACCTTCATCAATAACTCAAAAAATAACAGATGCTGGAGAGGATATGATGAAAAGGGAACACTTGTACACTGTTGGTGGGAGTGTAAACTAGTACAACCTCTGTGAAAAATAGTGTGGCGACTCCTAAAAGTTCTAAAAATTGACCTCCCATATGACCCCGCAATCCTCCTACTGGGAATATACCCTGGAGAACTCAAATCACTCTATAAAATGGATACCTGCACACGTATGTTTATCGCAGCATTGTTCACAATTGCAAGAAAATGGAACCAACTGTGTTGCCCACCAAAAGAGGATTGGATAAATAAATGTGGTACATATACACAATGGAATATTATGCAGCCATAAAGGAGAACAAAATCATGAACTTTGCAGCAACCTGGATGGACTTAGAGTCTATAACACTGAGTGATCTTTCACAGAAACAAAGAACTGAGTATCACATGTTCTTACTCATAAGTAGACCTTGAACAACTATCATAATACTATAAGAAAAAGATTGACAGTAGCGGGAAACTGCGGTGGTGAGGGGGGTGGAGATGTGGGGAGGTGGAATCGGCGGTAGTGGGTATATGCCAGGGAAAGAGGGGGCACACCTCATCAACAAGGTTACCTGCACAATGAATATTTGTATACCTAACCCTGAATTGTACCCCAGAATTTTAAAATAAAAAATTTAAAGGTGAAAAAAAAGTATTAAACACAGAGGAAAGAAAAAAAAATGCCATTCCCAAGAATGCATGAAAAATATTGAAAACACACATAAGTCAACCCCCTAGTCAAAAGAAAGCCAACAAACAAATAAACAAGCAACAACAAGAACAAACTGCATAAGAAGCCCATGACAGGAATATACTCTCATATCTCAATAATTAGCCTGAATGTGAATGGACTAAATGCACCACTGAAAAGACATAGAATGGCAAATTGGATAACAAATCATGATGCAATAATATGGTGTCTCCAGGAGACTCATATCACCAGAAAGGACACTCAAAGACTCAAGAGGATGGAAAACAAATTTTCAGGTGAATGGAATACAAAAGAAAGCAAGAGTTGTAATCTTAATATCAGACAAAATATCTTTTAAGCTTTCAAAAATTAAAAAAAAACAGAAGATCGCTACATAATGATAAAAGTTTCCATCCATCAACAAGAAAGATCCATCCTAAACATATATGCACCCAACACAGAAGTACTAACTTTCATAAAGCAGCTCTTAGGAAAATTTAAAAAAGATATTGACTCCAACACAATCATAGCTGGGGAATTAAATACCCCACTAACAACCCTAGACAGATCATCAACATGAAAAAAACATTTGTTTTTTTAAAAGATTTTCTGATGTTGTCAGTCTTTCAAATACAATAATTTAATTTTTTTCTCTTTGTTTGTTTCTATTTTTTTCATGCTCAGTGCAATAGCCTACACTGTATATTTTATATAGTCACCTATAAGTCTTTGAGTTTATTTTTAAGTTTTCACATTCTAAAAACTATATCTTGGTACATTGGCTAGAATTACTAAAGTGAGGACCTAGACGAGATTCTTACTTAATTTTATCAATCCTTTTGATACTTTCCCAAACATTATGACTATATCTTCACATATTTTGTTGGTAGTGGTGTTGATTACAATTAAATACTTTATTTACTTTTTAGATAAACTTTAAATTTACATAAAATTTATAGAGTTTCAGAAAAAAATATGAAAATAGAACAGAGATCCTGTATATTCCACATCTAGTTTCATCCTTACAATTAATGCCTTATGTTAGTATGGCATGATTTTTACAATTAATGAACCAATGTTGATATATTATGTTGAAAATCCAGAGTTTATTCAGAATTTCTTCCTTTTTTGCTTCTTTTTTATTCCATGCTTTCATCTAGGTTACAACATTACATTTAGTAAATGCTTCTCCTTAGGTTCCTCTTGACTGTGACAGAATTTTAAACTTTTCTTGTTTTTCATGACCTTGAAATTTTTAAGAAGTACTGGTCAGGCATTTTATAGAACATTCCTCAACTGGAAATTTTTCCGATGTTTTTTCCAGGAAAAAATGTGGGTTTTGAAGTGAAAGACCACAGAGTAAAGTGCTATTTGCATCACATCACATCCAGAATACAAACTTTCAATCTAATTTTTGTTGATGTGTTGATATTGATCTTAACTCTGTGACTTAAACAGTGATTTTAGGATTTCTAGACTACAACATTACTCTTTTTATTCTTCTTTACATACTGTACACATGGAAAGAGATCATTATGCCTACATTTGAGAATGGAGAGTTATGCTTCCTCTTCTTAAAAGAAGAATACATATATATGTTTTCTATAATTTTACAAAGGAGATTGTTTCTTGTTCTCCATTTATTAACTAAATAACAGGTTTTTGCTGTTGCAATGGAAATTTACAAGGAGGCAAAGGTAAGAGTATAGAATGATGTATGTTGAAATGAATTAGAGTTTAAACCCTCACTATAGACTCATTTGACTCATCGGAGAAATATTTGATTACAGGAGTAGAACAAGAAATACACAAGATGAGCCTAGTATATCTTGTAGTATCAAAAAGTAAGGCAGTTTATACTCACAGATAGGTATTCTAGACTTTGAGCCTAAAATTTAGTACTATTTTGCATTGTTTAATCACGTTTCCAACTACAGACATTGAGAATTCTTTCACTTGGCTCCTGTGTCGCTTTGACATACTTTATCATTGTGTTTGAGGTTGTATGTGTGAGTTTACTTCATTTTTTTAATGCTGCCTCACTTTTTGACCTTAACCATCTGCTCTCCATTCATTTAAATATTCAACTCCAGAATATGTATAGCAGTATCAGTATTGTTAACCCATGCCTATGTGGGATAAAACCTTATTATTAGAATACAAAGCTATATAGAATTTCTCTTGATATGATCTACTCATTCTGACACTACTTTGGTAAGCAATGTGTTTTTCATAAATAATAATATTAAAAACCAAGGTCTTGTTGCTAGCTGTGTTTGTTGTTACTGGAATGTCATTGGTTTTATGCCATCTAAGATGAGAGAATAAGGAAATATATGTGTACACCAACTTTATATATATGTATATTTATAATATCATATTTACTACATTTAGATATAATATATATTTACTGCATATTTAGGTAAATATATACTATATTTATATAGAATTTACTATATAATTTGTATTATTTATATAATATTCACTATATATAGAAATATTGTATTTCTATATGCAACACTTTGTATCTATATGGTACAAATAAGTCTATAGTGAGGTCTTCAACTCTAATTCATTTCAACATACGTCATTCTATACTCTTACCTGTGTTTACTTGTAAGTTTCCATTGCAACAGCAAAAAACCTGGCCTTTACCATCTGCTGTCTATTCATTTAAATATTCAATTCCAGAATATGTATAGCAGTATCAGGGATATTATTAACCCATGCCTACATGAGATAAAACTTTATTAACTAGAATACAATACTATGTAGAATTTCTCTTGATATAATCAACTCATTTCTAACAGTACTTTGCTAAGCGATGTGTTTCCTCTCCCCACCAGTTTTGCCACATTTTGCATCACATCCTGATATTCACCCAACCTCTTAAATGATCTTTAAAAATGTACATAGATTTGGTTCCACTCTGCGCTGTAAAGTTCTGTGGGTCTTATCAAATGCGTAGGGCTATGTATTCACAGTTACAATGTCAGAATAGTTTAGCATCTCATAAAAATCCCCTGTGCTTCACCTCTTCAACCCTCTCTCCTAACTCTGCACCCTTAGAAATGGAGGGTTTTTGTTTCGTTTTGCTTTGTGTTTTCACCATTGCTATCATTTTGCCTTTTCCAGAATGCCATTTAACTGAAATCACACAGTATGTAGCCTTTTCAGACTGACTTATTTCACTTTGTAATGAGCATTTAAGATTCTTCCTTGTGTATGTATATACCACAGATTGTTTATTCATTCCCCTTATTGAAGAGCATATTGGTTGCTTCTAGTTTTTAGCAATCATGGAGAAAAATACTATAAACATTCATGTGCAGGTTTTGTGTGAAGATAAGATTTCAGGTCATATGGGTAAATTTCTAGGAGACCAATTATTAGACTATATGGGAAGAAAATATTTAGCTGTGTAAGAAGGTTCCAAACTGCCTTCCAAAATGGCTATGCCAGTTTGCATTTCATTAGTGATGAATAAAAGTTTCTGTTGCTTCATGTTCTTAGTAGTAATTGCTATTTTCAGGCTTGTTCTTTGGGTGTTTTTGAAGGTGTTATCCATTCTAATAGATATGTAGTGTTAGCTTACTATTGTTTTAATTTGAAATTTTCTAATGACAAATTATTGTGAGCACCTGTTCTTATACTTATTTTTAATGTGTCTCTTCCTTTATGAGTTTCTGTTCAGACCTTTTCCTTATTATCAAATTGCACTGCTTATTTTCTCTTTGTTGAACTTAAAAAAAATTGTGCATGTTAGATACAAGTTTTTCATTAGACATTTGTTTTATAATTTTTTTTTATTTTTGCTGTATAGCATGGACTTCCATTCTCTTAATATACACATAATTAATTACTGACATTATGTTTTCTTTCCAAAGAGCATATTAGTTAACTTTTCTACTGTATTACCTTTTTTCTCATGGATTATGCTATTGTTTTTATATCTAAAACTCATTGCCAAACCCATGTTCACATTGAGTTTACCTATGCTTTTTCATATATGCTTTATAGTTTTGAATTTTTTTTCAATTTTTATTTTTAAAGACATGGGGAACAATTCAGGCTTAGGTATACAAGTGGTCATTGTACAGGTAAAGTTTGGGTATTTTAAATTCAAGTATGGTTCGTTTTGAGTTACGCTTTTGAAAGGTGTAAGGTCTGTGCATTGGTTATTTTTTTCCAATACGGATGCTCAATTGTCCTTGCACTATTGGATGAAATGACCATTCTTTCTTCGCCTAATTCCCTTTGCTTCTTTGTCAAGGGTCAGTTGACTAAATTCATTTTAATCTAGTTTGGGATTATATTCTCTTCCATTGACCTACATGCCTATTATTTCATCAATATCACATTGCCTTGATTAGTTGTGAAATTAGGAGTGTTGGTTCTCCAACTATTTTTTCTTCAGTATTATGCTGACTCTTCTGAGTCTTCTGTCTTTCTGTGTAAACTTTATTGACAGTTTTGATGGACATTCAAAATAGCTTACTGAGATGTTAGTTGGGGTCATATTATTTTCATAAATCCATTTGGGAAAAACTGATATCCTAACAACATCAAATCCATTAACAAAAACTATTTATGCATTCACTTAAAACTTTCATTTATTTTGTCAGAGTTCTATAGCTTCTAATAAACAGATTCTGTACTTATTTTGCTAGATTTATACTTACTCATTTTTAGTGTTATTTAATTTGTTTAATCTCAGATTCTTATTGTTAATTGTTTTTATATAGGAGAACCGTTGCTTTTTGTATGTTAACCTGGTATTCTGCAATTTTGCTGTACTCATTGACTGATGGGAAATTTAGATGATGAGTACTAGGGGGAAGAACTACAGATTTTGCTGTAGTGGTGGTCTTGGGACCACAAATGAAAATTATATTCTCTCTTCTACTTCCATTCTAGGTTATTCTCAGCTAGTAGTGATACTGGTCTTGGTGCCTTACCTGGTGAAGTAAATTAAATCCTTATTGCTGAAGCCTCCGTATGACATATCATCATGTCTTTCGCATGTTGAGGTTGCTTCTATTTTCAATGTACTGTTACAGTTGGGTAAGAAAATACCAAAGGATATTAACCTGTTTTTCTCCTTGTCCCTTTTGGTTGACAGCAATGCCATCTCCTGCTAATGAACATGTCATTTGCCTCTGCAGAAATGAGGATCCACTGTGTGCCTTCTGGTCCCTGGACATGTGGAATCCGAAGTGCCCAAGTACTTGCAGCTTATCATTAAATGAAACATTCTTTTTCTACTAATTGAAGAGTTATCCTTTGGGGAACTCCACACTTTAATGCCCCTCATGGGGATATGAAATACAAATACTGAAGTGGGTAACTGGGAATGATAATGAGCAATATCATTCCTACTTCTATATCTTGGTTCCCAGTCCCAGATGTTCTTCCAGTTGGTGACCCAGTACTAAAGAACTTTGAAGTATTAACTCTGAGTTGGCACTCATTAGTACCTTCATCAGTTCACACCAAATCTCTACTAAGCTGGTGTATATGTGTAGTGTGATACGGCCAGTGGATCTCATGGACACAGGTCTGCTTTAACATCTCCTTTACTGGAAAGTATATGTCAAGGTATGACACTCTTTTATATGGGGTTACAAGGCCCTTACAAAGTGGTGTTATCTGAGTCCTGGCATACAGTAGGAAGACTCATAATTGAAATAGGTATCTAGTTTAGTTTGAATTAATGAACTTTCCAAGATGGAAAATGTCTAACATGGTCAACTTACCACCAAGTGTCTAGTTAATTTCTTCAAGACAAGGTGTCATTTTGGTATCTTAGCATTGGTCTCTGTTACATGAAGACTGGATGATCAGCAGCATTCACTAGATCAGCTTTGGTAAGAGGGAACATAGAATGCTGAGTCCATTCCTGGCCACTATCTTGGACCCCACTCTATAACAGCTGTGCTATCTCTTTTGATAATCAGGACCATTCTTGTACTTTTTGCTAGCATTGGGGGGTCAGTAAAGAAGTTAGCTGACAATGACTAAATGAGTTATTTTGTCTCATTTAATGGTCAGTCACTTCCATATTGGATTCTATCTGGTGGACATTCACATGTACTATGAAGATCTTCACAATTTGTTCTCATATTGATATATTTATCAACATGTTTGCTCCAGACTTCTTTGCTTCCAATCTTCTAATCTTCCAATCTTCCAACGGCATGTCAGGCTATTTATCACTCACGAGTCAGTACATATACTAATGTCAGACAGCTTCTCTATTTAATCACAGTAAATGATGGATGTTTTTCCTTTGATTGCATTTTTCAATGTCACTCTTGATAGAGGCTATAACATAGTTACATTTCATTTCCAAATTGCACCCATATACTGAGCAAACCCATCTGTAAACCATGTTCAGTCTTCCTTTTCTTATGGCAGCTCATTTTATGCATTCTTCAATAGGGCTAAAGTATAAACTGTGGGAGTAGTGCTAGTAAACAGTGTTAGATAATATGGATGTCTAGGCAACCAGCTCATGCAGAAAATGCTTTAGTTCTGCGTAGTTGAATTAAGAAGTTTTACTTCCACTGTACAATGGTTTGTTACTGGGTCCAACTAGTACTATGATTCAATGGTTCATACAGTACACACACAGAATGGAAAGTTCTATAAGAATGGTCAATTAGTACCTAATATGCAGGTGGTCTATTTCTACCAGGGCCCAATAGTATAACAGAAGCTGTTATTCAAGAAGGTGAAAAATCTGTGTTGATGAAAGACCTTCACTAGACTCTTAAGATTCTATGCATCTTTTCTCCCACTGAGGTTTACAATAACTACATGCACCAGCTTTTGTGTACATTCCTTTAGGTCCTCTCCTATTCTCTAACACTACTGAATCTGCTGGGAAGTATGGTCCAAATGGTAGAGCTGTTCTATATTAGTCTGGAGTATTTGCAGATACTTTTCCAGCTCTGGAACCCATTCCAACTCGGAAATCTTTTGTGTTACTTATCATATGAAGAATACAATGTTTTCCGTATGCAAAGTATGCTGTTTCTGAACTTGAAGATTTCCATCCAGCGTTGGTCTTCCTACTTTGTGGTGAGAAATGTAAACAACAACACATTTTCTTTCTTTTTGATCAGATGTGTTGTCATGGTCTTAACCTCCAGATACCTAAAATATTGATGATTTTCCTGGCCTTTAATCACTCTTTGATGCTGGTGCAAGTTGCATAGGACCCTTGTTGACTTAGCTCTGTGTGTTCTACTAATCATCTCCACGGTTGTCTGCAGTCAAACCCTCTAAGTGATGAGGTCACCTTAAACCTTTCAACCACAGTCTAGAAAATAAGGTGATTCAGACAAAACTAGTTAAAGACCTACTTGGTTAATCCAAGACCAGCTTGCTGAACACTAGATCTTTGAACAAATAAAATGGTTGTTTTCTTTAGTAAGTACATTTTGGAATGGTGTATTATTCAGTAATAGATTTTCAGTACAATGCTGCTAAGGAACACACAATGCTAAATATAAGAAGTGCAAAGAAATCAATCCACATATTCAGTCAAGTCTAATAACTTATCTTATGCAAGTATATAAAATATTTTGTGGAATAAGAGAGAAGAGACAAAAATTTCTAAAATTATATATATGACATTTTTTTCTGCACATAAAAATCAATCACAGGCAACAAATAATAGATAAATCAAATTTCAAAATAAAAAAATAAAATTGTGCATCAAAGACACTATCACCAGTGTGCAAAAGCAACCCATGAATGGGAGAAAATAGGAAAGAGAATTTGGAATGTCTCTGACACAAAATATGATAAATGTCTGGAGTGATAGTTGTTCTAATTAGGCTGATTTGATCACTATATATTGTATGTATTGAATATCACTAAGTACTTCATAAATATGTGAAAGTATTATGTGCT
The DNA here is from genome assembly GCA_963574415.1 of Tarsius wallacei. Taxonomy (NCBI): domain Eukaryota; kingdom Metazoa; phylum Chordata; class Mammalia; order Primates; family Tarsiidae; genus Tarsius; species Tarsius wallacei. The sequence continues at coordinate 16,414 of CAUYQG010053660.1, forward strand.
AATTAATAAAAAAACTTTGATTATAGAAAGTAAAAAATGACCCAAATTACTATATTCAGAAATAAGGACTCTTCACACTTAAAAACAAAAAATTATATTTTCACTTCACATATCTGATAAGCAGATTAATATGCAGGGCATATAACAAATTCCTTCAATTCAACAGCAGAACAATCTAATTTTAAAATGAGCAAAGATTCTAGAGATCTATTTTGTAGTTTGGTGAGTATACATAATCATAATTTATTGTGTACATGAACAACAATGACAGAATAGATTTTAAATAATCTTATTATGAAAAAAGAAAGGTCAGAGAGGTGACAGATACCTTAATTAGCTTTATGCAATTATTTCCCAATGTATACATATAATCAGAAAATCTCATGGCACATCATAGATATTTACAACTTTTTTTGTAAATTGTATCTCAATAAAGCTGAGGAGGGAAAATGAGCCAAGTATTTGAGTAGACTTTTCTCCAAGGAAGCTATACAAATGGTTAATAAGCACATGAAAAAAACTCAATATCACTAATCACAAGGAAAAAGCAAATCAAAGCCAAAATGGCTTCATACTCATTAGGATGGCTACTGTAAAACAAACAACAGCAACAATAACAATAACAACAAACAGGCACATACACAAAATCACAAAATAGCAAGTGTTGGAAAAGACGTGCAAAAATTGAAATCTTGAACACTTTTTGATGGGAATGTAAAATGGTACAGTCACTATGGAAAACACTATGGCACCATGACTGTTTCTCAGAAATTAAACATTTAATTACCACACGATCTACATTTTCATTCTGGGTTTATACCTCAAAAAATTAAAACAAAGGCTTAAACAGATATGTGCATACTCGTGTTCATAGCATCATTATTCATTAAAATAGGCAACAGGTAGAAGGACCTCAAGTGTTCAATAAGTGAATGGACAATCAAAATGTGATATTTATTTATGTAGCTATCTCTTCATACATATACACACATATTTATATCACAAATCTATATAGATAGGCTAAATAGATATAAAATATATAATGTAATATAGACATTACATTAGAGATATTATACAATCTTATTCCGTCTTAAAAAGAAATAAAATTTTAATATATGCTGTAACATGAATGAATATCAAATACATTATGTAATGCTAAATAAACTAGTGAAAAATACATATTATATGGTTCCAGTTACATAAATTACCTAGAATTAAATTCATAGAGACAGGAGAGAGAATGATGATTGCCAGGGGCTTAGGGAAGAGAGAATGAGGAGTGATTGTTTTATGAATACAGTTTCCCATTGGGAAGACTATAACAGTCCAGAGACAATAGTGGTAGTGATGATTTCACAATGTGATTTTGTCTAATGCCATTGAGCTGTACGCTTAAAAATGGTTAATATTATGTTGGGTATATTTTACTGCTATATTTTCTTCTAAAAATAAAACAGAAATTGTATAATTTTTTTTCAGAAAGCAAGATTTATTGAGAAGACAGAAAAGCTCCCACAGTGCGAGGGTCTGAAGGGTTTGACCAAAAATATCTGATTTCTATATTACTGTACTCCAATTGTACTACATACTTGTGTTACAGAACTTAACTCTCTCCTTTTTGCAAAATTTGTCTATCTCCATACCGTATCCTCCACATCATTCAAAAAATAATAATTCCATAATTTGAGGTTAAATGCTGAGGAAGTACTAACTGATTCTGATGTGTGTAAAATATTTATTTCACTGAAGAACAACTTTACTGACATTTGAAGTTAAGAGATATTGCCAACCAAAATTATTAATATAATTTTTCAAACTATCTGAAGTAGCTGGGTTAAGTATAGCAAGGGGAAACTAACTTGCAAAGTATCTAAGAAAATATTTAAGTATCTTCTCTTTCCTTTGTATCAGTTGGTCACTTTCTGGAGTTGTATTACTAATTATAATATTGGGTTATATTAGAAGATAATATCCAGAGTAGGATTCTGAATAATATTTTTAAATAAATACATTTTAATTTTCTTCATCTTGATTCCAAACAATGTTACTAGCTGATTTTATTTGCCTATGAAGTAAATCTTGTTAGAAATTTTCATTGGAACTATGTAATCAACTACAATTACTGGGACATATGTACACATGCTTACTTTTTTAAATAAATAAATTATACATTTCTTTCAAATATTGTTTTGTTTGCTTTACAAATTATTGTTCATATCTTATATTTGACCATGTGCTTTCTTGGGTTATTTCCAAAAATTCTGTGTCTGTTGCCAGACACTCAAGAAATCTAAAACTGTACTTTCAGAATTTAATGCTATTTTAACATTTTAGCCTAAGATTCTTTTTATTTGTTTATGTTTTTGTTAATGACAATGATATGAATTTTTCAGGTCAGCCTGAGCATTGAGAGTGTTAGCTTCAATGACTCAGCCAGCTGAGAAGACCCAGAGAGGGTCAGCTTGAAGGGCTGGCAAGCCTAGCCCCAGAGTGTTGGCTCTAGTGGGCTGGTAAGCCAAGCCCTGAGAGTGTTGCTGATTCAGTGGACTGATAAGCCTAGCCCTTGGAGTGGCTCAGTTTCAGTCTCCTCTTCTTCCAGCAGCTCTTCCAGTTCTTCTGACTCAGTTGGCTGGCAAGCCAGCCTCTGGGGTGCATGGCTTCTCAGCTCCAATGAACTTCTGCAGCTCTTCAGGTTGGGGTTCTTGTTTAATGCCCAGGAAGAATGAGGGACATGGGCAGCCAGAAAGTGAGGAACCAGGATTTATTGAGAGTACAGAAAAGCTCCCACAGCGGGAGGGGACCCAAGGGGGTTGCCAATTTGGAGCTGAAACCTGGTTCTTATAAAGCCCTAAGACTGAACCAATTGACTAACACTAGTTGTGAGCTGATTGGTCAGTACTAAGGTAAGCTTGGAAGAAGTAAGGGCCTAATGGTGATCTGGCAGTAATCTGGTTGGTTGTTTTCCCATCCCAGCAGTGAGCACTTAAGTTCTAGCTTGAGAGGCTCACAGCTTGTTTACCAAAGCTGAGCCTGAGAGGCCTGTCACGAATTTACTACATTGTTACCAGAGGACCGCCTAGCCTTTCTCAGGCTATCTCCTGTCTCAC
>CAUYQG010053665.1:0-15095 GCA_963574415.1 Tarsius wallacei
TTAAGTTATTTATGACAAACACATATGTGAATGCACAACATTCTTAAAACGTTTAAACAATATAACACAGTTTTTTCAAGATTATACTCTTGGGTTATTTCCCTCCAAAGTTTTATAGACTTTCTAGAATATCTAAATGACTCTTTGAATTTTTTTTTTTTTTTTTTTTTGAGTTGGGGTCTCACTCTGTCGCCCAGACTGGGGTGCAGTGGCCGCTCCCGGCCACCGCAGCCTCGACCTGCTGGGCTCCGGCCATCCTTCCGCCTCAGCCTTCCAAGTAGCTGGAACTACAGGTGCACGCTACCACGCCCGGCTGATTTTTTTATTTTATTGTAGAGATGAGGTCTTGCTTGCCCAGGCGGGTCTCGAACCCGCGGGCTCAGGCAATCCACTCACCTCAGTCTCCCAAAGGCGCGGGATTACAGGCTGAGCCACCGAGCCCGGCTTCTTTGAATGTTTTTAACCAGAAGAATTTGGGATTTTGGGTTTTTTTCCCCCATTGGTTGCAAACAGTGAGTTGACTTCTCTTCTTCCTGGAAGTTTTCTAAGTCATTACAAATAGCATTTTTCTTTATAGTTCTCTAGTGACCTTTAGTGCAAACATTTCTTTCTTCTTTCTGGGGTAGGTTCTGACATCATTCTCCAAGAACACAAAGGCCTCCAGAAGATTGATTTATCCTGCTGAGATTCTGGAAAGGGTCTCTTCTTCCCTGACCATGTCTTAATTCACAACTAGGGGAGAAAATATTTAGCAATGAGTCTTTTTTCTGAATTTTCTTTGAGGTTGGTTTTTAAAAGTCAGTCATTCTAACATCTGCTTGGAAAACTCTATTGTCCCTAGTCAGAAGTATAGTTTTGTATCTTTCAGTCAATTATTTCTTATCTTTGGTTACTTCTGCTCTTTTCTAATTCAAATCAGCCAGCATCTGTTCCCAGGATCCGGTGCCAAGGTGCCACCCAGTTTAGAGAAACTAATCTTTGATCTTTTTCTTTTGCCTCTTCTTGGTACCATATGTAGTTACCATCCCAAATTCCCCCACATTCTCATGCCTCCCTTTGAAAATTTACTTGGGATTTTAAAAAGAAACGAGAGCCTTAAAAGGAGACCTATGATGTGTATTCAGATAAAATGCTGAATTAAGGCAGCCAAAAGCGGAGTGGTTTTCTCTGAGTTTGCTCTGTTCTGCCTAGATGTTGTACGGCTTAATGGGGAGAGAAACTGTCAGCTCAGAAAAGAGCAGAAGGATTTTCAGCATCGGCTCCTCCCATGTCGTGGGTCCCGGGTAAGTTTCCCAGTCTTTTGTTATGCAGGTAGCTTTTTCATGTCCTGGGCATAATGGCAGAAGCCACCATGGGCCAAAGAGAAGACACCAAAATAATGTCAGGAGAGAGTCCCAGGATGGCTTTCTTTACCAAGGACAGTCTCTGATATTTGCAGTTACTTTTCTTGCGCTTCTTGGTGTAAACGTGTCCTCTTTGAAAATGAAGCTAACAATGATTTTGCAGTTTCACACTGACATGGAATCTTTGTCCAACTTTTGAAGGAAATTTATTTATGCATGATGATTTTTTTTCTAAATTCTAAATCACTATTACAGACATTTTCAAAGTGAGAATTCTGTAACACACGTGAGAGGAAGTAACACAATCGTTTTTTAAAAGTGTTGAAAAGAACTTTTCAATCACTCCATCATTCATCATCTATTTAATGCCTACTCTGTGTCAAATACTACCTTAGACCCCAGCAATAGAGTAACAAGGAAAAGCTGGGGCTTAGAGCCCAGCTGATCTCTTCTGCTACCATAGCAGGAGTTTGAATATTAGTCTGTATGTCAAATGTAAAGCTTGTCACTTGTCTTGAAACAATGTGAAGAGCCCTGGAACAGTGAAAGAGAAAAAGATGTAGGAAAAAAAAAGATTCTGCATTCCCAAGGAGACTTTATCTCCTGGGTACTTTCCTAAGCAGTTGGACTTTTCTACTCAGAGCCATGATCCTGAATAAATGAGCTCCTTTTACGATGTAGAGATCAGTGACCAGCCTAAAATAAGGGCACCACCGCAGTGGCCAGATGTTGTCCACAACATGGTCTGCGTGGGCTGCACACCAAGGACAGTGTTTACATTCTTAAATGTTTTTTAAAAAATCAAAAGGACAGTATTTTGTGAAATAAGAAAATTATATAAAATTCAGATTGTAATTTTCATAAATAAAACATTATTGACACACAGCCTGGCCCATTCATGTGTATTGTCTGTGACCATTTTTGCACTGTGAGAGCAGTTGAAGAGCTGAAACAGAGATTGGATAGTTAGCAAAGCCTAAAATATTTACTATCTGGCCCTTTAAAGAAGATATTTTCTGACCTTTGGTCTAGAAAACTTTCTGGTGCTGTCACTACACACTGCATGGATGTAGCCATGTCTTTTTTTCTTTGAGTTGGAGTCTCACTCTGCTGCCCAGGCTAGAGTGTAGTGGCATGATCGCCACTCACCACAGCCTCGACCTCCTGGGCTCTGGCAATCCTTCCACTTCGACCTCCTGAGTAGCTGGGACTGTAGATGTACTCCACCATGCCTGGCTAATTTTTTTTCCTTTCTTTTTTTTTTTTTCTTTTTTTTTTTTGTAGACACAAAGTCTAGTGATGTTGCCTAGGCTGGTCTCAAACTCCTGGGCTTAAGCAATTCACCCACCTCAGCTTTGCAAAGTGCTGGAATTTCAAACAGAGTCACCGCACCCAACCGGTAGCCACGTCTCAAAGTCACACCAACCCAAGCAGCCACTTCCCCATGTATGGTATGAAATACAGAGAAGCCGGGCTTGGTGGCTCAAGCCTGTAATCCCAGCACTTTGGGAGGTCTAGGTGAGAGGATTGTGGGAGTTCAGGGATTCGAGACCAGCATGGGAAACTTGGTGAGACCTCATCTCTACAATAAATCAAAAAGTAAGCCAGGTGTGGTAGTGCGCGCCTGTAATTCTGGCTGCTTGGAGGGCTGAGATGGAAGGATCGCCCAAGCCCAACAGGTCGAGGCTGCTGTGGCTGTGAGCCTGCCATTGTGCTCCAGCCTGGGCAATGGAGTGAGACTCTGACTCAAAAAAAAAAAAAAAAAGAAAAAAGAAATACAGAGAAAGCCATAAAAACAGCAGAGAATGGTACATTTATAAGCATGTTTGAATTTTCTTAATCCACTAACTCCAGTGTGAAAAAATATGACATTTTTTATAACGCGACCTGATCCACTTAATGTTGACATGCAACCGTAGTAATTTCTAGAAAATCTCTGTCTTTTTCCAGTCTTTTCATGTTAAAATTCAGTGAGTTCTGGGTTTCCTCTCTTGTCCTCTCTCTCCCTTAGGTAGCGTCTGCGTGGGGGTCACCTACACAGCATCTGGCAGGGGCTTCTGCCTCTCCTGAGATGTGTCTGGCCTCTGGTTACCAACATTCCAGAAGTGCCCATGACCTCTTCTGATCTTGCTGCTTTCTTTACAATGCACCTTTGTCACTTCTGCCAGATACCTGGGTCTATCACCTCTCTGCTACTTGGAATTTTCTTGAGTGTGGGGAAACTTTGCACTGCTCTTCTGTGTTTTCTCTGGGGCCACTGGAAATGAATTGAACACCCCAGCCTTCTCTGACCCTGGCACCCCAGGACCCTGGGAACCAGGCCCATCTGACAACATCTTTGCACTTAATACTGCCATCCTGCCTCTTCATACAGCCAGCTTCTTGAGTGGAAAATGCCCCCAAGCCTGCTATTGCTCCACCCACAGTGTGCCTCCTGAGTTGGAAGAACAGGGATGTTGTCTCTTTCAGGGCTGTGATCAAAGGCAGGCAGGGAGGAGGGAGGGGGGAGAAGAGAGGAGGAAGGAGGGAGGAGGAAGGAGGGAGGAGGGAGGAGGAAGGAAGGAGGAGGGAGGAGGAAGGAAGGAGGGAAAAGGAAGAGGGAAGAGTAGGCTTCTGTTTGATAGTCCCTTTAAAAAGGAACCTATTTGTCTTCCAGTTCCATGCATGCTTCAGCCAGCTCAAGTCAGACCTACTGGTTTAATTCAGCAACTTCAGACTCTGGTTAGGCCAGATGGAAAATCAGTCCCGGAAAAGCAAAAATGTGAAAACCTGTGGCAGAGAAGGTCATTCACCCCCTCATAAATCTAAACACACTAAGTCCATTGAAGAACTTGCCAGGAAAATGTGATTTTCAGTTTTCTCTTTGGGTTCAATTTATCTTTACCACTAAGTAGTCAAGTTGAAATAGATCCAGAACCAGATACAATTCAACCCTTTTCTTTGAAGGGAGTGGCCCTCACCCTCCCGTCCATGACCTAGCTATGCCATCCTAAGGACTGGTATTTCCCCAGTTAGGGATTGTAGCAGATCTTCCTTTAGGTATCTGAATTGGGTGCCACTTAAGTTTTCTCTGCTCAGATAAATGAGTAATTGCATCTTTTCTGCTATGCCTCATGACTGTATTTTACTTCTTTGAGTTTTGGTTTTTTGCAGACGGCAATTTTTCTGTCTTATGAATCTACCTTGGCCTGAATCACAACCCCATATATCATCCTGATTACTCAAGTTTGGAGTTTTGAAAAATACATAATAGGATGGAATACAAGAAAGAACACACCTGTCCAGGCAACTTGGTCAAATTAACCTTAGTGTCATGAGATGATCAGAATGGATGCTGGAATACCCACACTTTCCTGATGTGACAATTATGTGTAAAGATAAAACACACACAGCCTCCTCCATGCTTTTATTGGCAAGAATCATTGTTCCCAAACTCTAAAGATGGAGCAGAATAGAAGAGAGTGGTCCAGGTGAATTTCCTATCTGAATGGTAAAGTGGAGATTGATTTATAATATGCCATATGGAAATAACTTGTTTCCCCACTTTCATTCTCTAAACAAGGACAGGTGTCCTAAGGCAGATCTCTTCGGGATAGAGTGAGAGAAACCTTTTTTTAAACTCCCTGTAGTGGTCTTAGTATATAATCAGAAAACCTTTTCTATGCTTCCCTTCAGGGGATTTTGATTTTCTCCCTCTGCAATGTGAGTTGAACTTAGTAACTCACTTCTAATGTGTAGATGATGGCAGAAGTGACAGTGTGTTGCTTACAAAGACCATGATATAAGACATACCTATGGCTTACTCCTTGTTCTCTCTCTGGGAGATCTCTTACTCTAGAAGAAGCCAGCTGTCGTATCATGAGAACACTCAAGATGATGTGTGGGCTCATGTGTTAGGAACCGAGGCCTCTTGACAACAGCCATGCAGGAAATAGCTCCTTCAGCCCCAGTCAAACCTTCAGATGACCTAGTCAAGCATTCAGATGGCCCACATCTTGACTACAACCCCTTGAGAGACCCTGAGGCAGAGCCACTGAGCTAAGTTGATCATGAATTTCTGAACTGCAGAAGCTGTGATATAATAAGTGTTTGTTGTTTTAAAGCTACTAAATTGTAAAGTAATGTGTTATGGAGCAATAGATAATGAAGTCCCCCTTGGAGAATATTTCATTGGTAGTGAGCATTTTGTTATATGTGTTATTCATGATGTACACCTATGTGTTTAATGGTCATGGTCACTTTCACAAGGAATAGGGCTCATAAAATAACCATATTAATGTATATCTGAGTTACCAGAGCTTGACCAGACATGTTCCTAGACAGTTTAGTGGAATACTCAAATGCTTTCCCTGTGGATCACTTGACTAGACAAAGAGAAAGTGAGGGAGGGGGAGGGTTCAGGTGTATCAATCCCATTTCATTGTAATAGCAGAGGTAGGAGGATATTGCGGTGGTTTGAAAATACGTGTACAAACTCTTTGACTGCCTTCCCATTGAGAGCTGGGAGTCTCTGCCTCCTCCTCTGGAATCTAGGCCAACTATAGTGACTTGTTTGCAACCAGTAGATAGCTCAGAGTTCCCTCCAGTTCAAGCATCAGTGTCAAGTGAAGCCAGTGTCAACCAGCAGATGCATGAGTGAAGACCCTTTCCAATTACTTTTGCCTCCAACCACCAAGTAAGTCACTCCTAACTGTCAAGTTACCTCCAACTTGAGATTCCAGATATCATGGAGCAGAGACAAGGTATCCTCACCTTTTCTTGTACAAATTCTTGTCCCACAGAATCCGTGAGCATAATAAAATGGTTGTTTTATGCCACTAAATTTGGGGATAGTTTGTTACATACAATAGCAATCAGACCAGACATGTAGAAACAGTTTTTCCTCATCCTTCCTACTAGTTAAAAACAATCCAATTTGGAGATAAGAATGAATTAACCAACTTCAGTGTAAAATGTAAGGTTCAGTAGAAGGGTGGCAATGTGAGACACCAAGTGAACATTGTATGGTTTAGCTCTGTTGTAGTTTTCTGTTGCAAATTTCATATTTCTGAGGAGAACAATAAGAAGCTTCTTAGGCAGTATGTATAGAGCTAAAAACAGTAAACAAATATTTGATCTTCGAGTCTTTCCCACCACTTCTTCAAAAAAAATAGCATTATGAAAAAAATCAAACACAAGGAAAAGCAGAAAGTAATAAGACATCTAAGAATTCACCACCCAGAATTCATCCATAGTTAACATTTTGTTTTATATCTCTTTATAAATAAGAAATAAGCTGCCAAATACATTTAGAGTTCCAACTCTCACTCAATTCTCTTTTATCCCGTCCCCAGAGGTGGCCACTATCCTGAAGTTATTCTTTCTCCCTTGGCTTTTCACTATTTTAAGAATAAGTAGTTCTGAAAGTTATCTTATAGTTGCATTTATTGGGAACTAGTTTTAATGGTGTCATTATTAAGTGGGTTGATTTGATGAAGGCACGATAGATAGATGTTGGCTCTTTTACTAATGGATTAAAACTTCTAGGATACATGCTCTCCATCTAGTGGTAAAAATGGGATAACCATAGGTGCACTTATGTCTGATGGAGAGGAATGAATTCACATTAAGGGAATTCTTGGACAGGACACTATTCTTGTCTCTGCGAAGGATATAAAGATGAACAAAACACAGACCCTGGCCCTAAGGGTGCTACAATCATAAAATATTTTCCATGTGTTTAGCAACCATGTAAGGGACATGGAGTCTCAGATAGGTCAAAGAACTGGCTCCAGGTCAGACAAGTGATAGGCAGAACAGAAAGCCAAAGTCTGCCCTTTCTTTCTTCAAAGCCTATTCTCTAAACTGTGAAGTTTGATAGTACTCTAAAATGTTATTTTTATATTAAAACAAGTACAGTGTTCTGGTGAAGCAGAATGCAAATTTTGATGAATTGTAAGAATTAAAGAGAAGAGTCTTCAAATAAATTTGATGTGTTTTTTGGGTGATCCCATAACCTCAAATCCAGGGATCTCTGCCTTATGGGTCCCAGGGAGGAAAACATTGGGAAGCTCTGCTTGGGGGTAGCATTCTAGCAGAAGCCAGGGGAAGATTCAAACAGGGGAGCATGGCACTTGAAATGCCACTAGCAGCTGTGATATTGAGAAATGTTAACACGTGGATCAGTTAGGCACTGACAAATCAGAACAGGGCATTGACCAAGCAGACCAGACACCCAGAAGAGCAACCAGGTTAGCCATAACTATGCATAACATCCTCTTCATGAAAAAAAGCAGCCTATGTGTCCCAGATAAGAAACAGGGACCTAAGGAAGGGTGAGGATTTAATAAACTATCCACTAGATATTTATTTAGCAGGTCCAATATCTACTCTTTTTCATCTCTGCCCCTGCCTTCATTAGTTCCCCAAATTAGAAAATGCAATGTCTTCTTCACTTTATTTCTAGATTGGACTAGAATCCAACCTTGATTTCTGCTGCCTATCTCATTGGTCCCCTGGTCCGACTTTGAGGGATAGAGAATTAGGTTAGCCTGCAGCAAAACACCCAGGAGATTGAGTTCCTAGGGATGGGAATTTTCTAGATGGAAGAGCCAGCAGGATTAGTTTGAGTATGGTTTGGGCAAAGAAGATGGTAAGGGTGTAGTGGATGAGGAGGAGCACACAGGAGGTAAGGTCAGAGAGATGACCAGGAGTCCGCTGTGCAACTGCTGTTCTATTCTAAGGACAGCTGGGAGTCCTGGGAGGATTTTAGGCAGAGGAAAGAGGCATGTAACAAGACATGATTTGTGTTTTCAAAAGTTTACTCTGACTGTGGTAATGAATTCTAGGAAAGAAAGGCTAAATGCGGGGAGACCAGGGGCTTTTACAGTAGGAGAGGGAGATGACGGTAGTTTGGATGGGAATTGTGGTGGAGATGGAGATAAGAGAAGAGATTTTGAATATGGACTGTAGGTGGAGTCCCCAGGGAGTCCTCTGATATTACGTAGTTCAACGTCTTCACATGACAGATGAGGACATTGGGGTTTAGAGAAGTAAAACAATATCAAGTCACCATTCAAGAGGGCAGAACCACCACTCCGACATGGACTCGTGATTTCCAGCCTAAAACATTCCCATTGTACCACACTACTTTACATATCTTTTTTATGTGCGTGTGCCTTTATTTCTCTCACCAGATTGTACATTTCCTGAAAGCAGACAAGTTGCATGACTTGAACACTACTTTTATTTTGTAAAGGCTGTCGGCAAGTCACATGGTAGGTGAAATGTTGTAAGACATAGTCCTGTACTCCCAGGATCACTCAACCCCAGGCACATAGAGCGAGCTCGTTGATACTTAAATTAAAATGAAGTCGAATTACATACAGAGGTTGCAAATCACATAAAGCAAAATCCCATTGAGATTCAGGCTCCAAGGGAAAGTACAGAATCTTGCTTGAGTTAAGAGAGGGGGAAATATTAGAGGAAACCCACGCAAGTTTTTATGGAGGAAAAGATAACAGCTCTTGCAGGAACTGTCTCAACCGATCATTTCCCCAGAAGGTCCACATACCCTTCTTCAAGACTTGGCGATGGTGATATTGGTGGAAGGAATGGGTGGATGACACATTGCCCCAAAAAACTCTCTTTTTTTTCACTTCTGCCTCTAGATTGATAAAACAGCATTGGCTGAGCCTTCATTTAGGTTCTGTTTTTATCTGCAGGAATATGCAGGGCCATGTGGAAGTCCCGAGGAAAAGCAAACCTAGGTATGGTATGGCTTCTCATATCAAGCTCTGGCTTAAGCTTTAGGCTAAAATAAAGGAAAGTAGAGCCAAGTCCAGTGCCTCATGCCTATAATTCCAGCACTTTGGGAAGTCAAGGTGGAAGGATTGCATGAACCCAGGAGTTTGAGACAAGCCTGGGCAACATAGCAAGACCCATCTCGACAAAAAAATCAAAATATTAGCCAGGCGTGGTGGCACACACCAGTAGCCCCAGTTACTTGGGAGGCTGAGGTGGAAGGATCACCTGAGCCCAGGAGGTCAAGGCTGTGGTGAACTGTGATCATGCCACTGCACTCCAGCCTAGGTGATAGAGTGAGACCACGACTCAAAATAATAATAATAATAATAATAATAATAATAATAATAATAATAATAACTATAATAGAAAGGAAAATGGTAGACAGACTTTGGGTTTATAAATTGCTTGGTCTAATTCACTAAGGTTAAGTGAGCAGAATGGGATTAGCCAGATATAAATTATAACCAGGGATTCAGTCATAACTAGAAATAAAGAATGTTCATTTAACTCAGCTGTTTCCAGTGTTATCTCATTCAGGAACCCAAGCTTGACAGGGAACAACTGGAGAGAGGTACAGATTCGTCCAGGTAAAGGATCCCTTCCCATCTGGTGTAGTTGGCAGGACCGAACACAGCCATCTGGAAAATCTCTAATAAAAAGATACCATTTGGTTTCAGAGAGAATGCCAACCATTTATGTCTGTTAATCATGAAGTTCTTGGAAATTAGCTTGGCGTAGAGCAAGTACTAGTACAGGTGAATTTCAGATCATTCCCTATACCTTATTTTCATTCTTCGTCTGGGTGTGTGCAGGGTTGGGTAAGGACCTCTTCAGGACAGGTCTGTTTCTTGTGCCCTCAGTCATTCATTCTGTGTCCTTCTTCCTTCCTCTCTGGCACTTGGTATTTTCTTGCTACAAATAGGGTTTCTGAAACTTCCTAGCCAGATTTGCCCACCAGACAATTCCTCAATTATTCCTTTCCTCTCCATCAATTCCATAAATCTTCCTACTTCCTCAGCACACTGTTCTCGTGACTCTGTTTCGAGGAGAACAATCTCACTGAACTTATTCATGCTAGGGTTTGAATGACATGTGTGAATCCATCCAGTCTTCAAATGGATAGATCTTAACAGTGGGACATTGTGGGATAAATGGCCACCCCCTGAACTTCTAACGTTGCCATGTGCTTTTTTTCCCCCTTGTCCTTATCACAGTTGGTAATTATATAATTTTTATAATGAGTTAATTAATTTCTCTTTCAATCAGATGGCAAGTTTTAAGAGAGTAAGACCCATGACTATCTACTTTTCTCAGCCTGAAGCACCACAACTGGCATAAAAAGGAAGACTAGTGAATACTTCTTGTGTGAATGAATGAATGACAAATGAATGAATTTTCAAGTACAGGTGAGACAAACTATTTTCCTATCTGCTCCAAAGCATGTGCACACATGCGCAAACACACACAAACTGAAATAGCCTCAGGAAAGCAGAAAGATTCTTGTAGGGAACTGAAAAATGACTAATGCTTTGTTTAAACAATATAGCACTGTATACAAATTAAATTAAAAAAGAAGGAAAGACTTCATTGGTAATGGCAGGTGGGTTTCAAGGAAGAAAAGCCCAATTACTTAATACCCTTTTCTTGCAGGAAATCACTCTCCTCAGATAAGAAAATGAATCGATACCGTTCCTTCCCACCTCCTTCCCCTCTGTTCTGGTGAGACTAACGGTTTGGAAACAGAACTGCCAGCCTGAGTCCTGAGTTTTCAGCTCCCCCGCTGGCATTCCTGATATCCACCCCTGTCTGACCCCCTCCCCCACACAGACTCTTTCTCTGATTCCTTCTTTTTCTCTGGCTTCCTTGGTGATGAGACACAGGAGTGGGATGCTGCATGTAAAATTTGCCAATTTTGCATGACACTCAGCCTGTGCTACAGAGATGTCCTTCTTCTGAAAAAGAAACAAATTGGTGAAAGTGCCTAGTGGGTAGGAGGCACTCATAACATGAGAACTTTTTTTCTCCTTCCTTCTTAGTTCATTAATACGTTTCTGAACTACAGTGGTTCAGCAAGGATCTCCCTCTATCTTCTAGCCTAAAAAATAAATTAAAATGTTTGCAATTAATTAAACTAAAAGACTGTGAACCAGGGCTAGAAATGTACATAGGTATGTATGTGACAACAAGCTAAGAAATTCTAAGTGGCAATAGCTTGTAATTCCCTGGAGTGAAGGACTCCTTAAAGACGTGATTTATCTTTAAAGCATCACCCAGGTGCCTTTTTTATATAGTCCCACAGTTGCTATGGAAATCGCCTCTGTAGGAATGTGTGTGAATATAGAATGCATTGCCAGTTGCATGAACAGGGAGGTGTGGGCAACGGGCAGGCATGTTGACACTTGTCAGTCTCCAGCTTTGGTCTAGAAGAGAAAGAACTAGAATGTGGTTGAGGAACATGGGGAGTGCTATGACATAGGCACCACCACAATATCTCAGTGCCTGAGAGACCCCAAGACCTTCTAGTATCATCAGTCTCCACTCTAATACTTAGGGTGATCATTATGTCTGTTATCTCAGTGTTCCCATTAATAGTATTCCTTTCACTGTCAGTGTCATCATGACTTAGTCAATAAATCAAATAGTCACATGGTCACTACAAAATATAGCTTACCTCATAAAATGAGAGAAGCAAACTGAAGTGATCCCATCAAACCTTTGATTATAGTTTATGCACAGGACTTAAGTCATTTATAAAGATATTTTCTGGTCCCACATGGTGACTTGCTCCTATAATCCCAACTACGTGAGAGGCTGAGGCTGGAGGATCACTTGAACCCAGGAGTTTGAGACCAGCCTGGGCAACACAGTGGGATCCCACCCAAAAAACTAAAATTTATTTTCTGGGTAAGATCCATCTCTTCTTTTCTCACAGAAAGAGGCATTTAATTATGGGACAGGCCAGCTGTAAGACAAGAAAATTTGCCAATATTTCATTTTGCCTGCAAGAGATAAAAATCCAACACTAGTTACTTCAGGGGAAAAAAAGACAATTTACTTCTATCATTTTCTATCACAGCTTCAATGGGAGAGCTGTGCTTTCCATCCACCCCCCCCCCAAAAAAAGAAATAAGTGTCTTCTATCATTTCACAAGGAAAAACCAAAGTTGTGGTGAGTCATGGAACTGGTTGGTCTGCTGGGCTCACTCACTAGTGAATTTAACAGCTCTTACATGTCACCCTTCCAGATTACATATTTTGAATTTATAGTATCAAAAAAAATGACAGCCTATAGTGAACCCTATGAAGGCGTATCATTCATGGTTTCTTGATGTGAGCAGCATGCATGAAAAGGATGTTTTGAAAGGACACTGGGGACATTACAGAATCCTTAGGGAAGGCTGAAGACTCCGGTTTAAAAATTGGGCAGACACAAAGTGGGCTTGACAGCCAGACCACAGCCAAGATCAATGTCACAGAAGTTGTCCAATTTGGACACCACTGTCCCTGCTGGTGAGCATTGGATTCCTTGGGTGACACCCCAGCCATGACTGTCCTGTGGTCTAGATGTTCTCGCTGCCACAGACAGATGGATAATCCATGACTTCTTCTTCTTTGCCAATTAACCTCTAATTCTAAGTCCCAGATGTATACATCTGGTGAGCCAAGCCTACTTTGGGTACTTAAACTCTGGATACAAGCAGGGCTGGAAGAGTGAATATTGGTCCTTTTTGGCGTCTACAGAATAAAGTGAGTTCTATTTCCCATCAATTTCACAAACATGGAAAGGAAATCCAAATGCTTAGCAGCTTAAAAAATATCTGCTTCACGGGGAGACGGTGAATATTAAATCTGAGAATGTCAAGGGCCTCTATATATAGTCTTTAGAAATAGGATCTCTGAAAGTCTCTTAAAATCAAGGTCAAATGTTCCAAAATAAAGCCTTAAAGCAGGGTTCTCTCAGATTTTTTTTAAAGGGGAGGTAATTTTTAATTGTCCAGGGCTAAGAGAAGAATGCTAAAAGCAGTGGGGGGGGAGGAAGAAAGAACACTGAAGAAAATTCTTGGAGATAGGGAAGTTCAGGGTCTTGGATGGAGGAAGGGGAATATTTGCCAATTTTGCACTATTCTTGGCCAGAAATTCCAAGCAACCACAGAGAAGGAATGTCCTAGAAGGATGGGAAGTTACTGAGCCAAGAGACCCAGAATTCTAATCACAGAAAAAGGCAAGGATGTGGCCCACAGCAGAGGAGAATGTCATGGTGAACGCAGGACCACAAAGGATGGTGTCCTCAAGAAATATTGAGGCCAGGCTCAGTGGCTCAGCCTGTAACCCCAGCACTCTGGGAAGCCGAGGCAAGTGGTTTGCCTGAGCCCGCAGATTCAAGACCAGCCTGGGCAACTTGGTGAGACCTCGTCTCTACAACAAATCAAAAAAATTAGCTGGGCGTGGTAGTACACGCCTGTAGCTCCAGTCACTTGGAAGACTGAGGTGCAAGGATTGCTGGAGCCCAGCAGGTAGACACTGGGGTGGCCGTGAGTGTGCCACTGCACTCCAGCCTGGGTGACAGAGTGAGACTCCAACTCAAAGAAAGAAAGAAAGAAAGAAATCTTGAGCACCTGGGTGGCCCATGCATCAGGCTATGATTCAGAGTTACCTTTGAAGAAAGGAGATACATGGATGATTTGAGGGGGAAGAAAATAAAAACACAGAAAGAGGCATTTAATTATGGGACAGGCCAGCTGTAAGACAAGAAAATTTGCCAATATTTCATTTTGCCTGCAAGAGATAAAAATCCAACACTAGTTAGTTCAGGGGAAAAAAAGACTATTTATTGGAGAAATAAGAGGGTGCCTCATAAAACTGCCAAAAAGGGGTAAAAGGGGAAGCTGGGCCCCAAGTATAAAATATTCTCAGGACTCCCTGCCTCTGTCTCTCATCTCTGCTTCTCTCTGAAGAGGTATCACTGTCTTGAATTGGGAACCAGGGTCTTCTGCCTAGTGGGTAACAGTATTGCTCACAGTGCTGAAGTCGTAAGTCCTATGGCTTCTACCACTAGAGGGGAGATAATCTTCTAGTTCTGTAGAAATAGTCTAATGAGGCTGGTCTACCCAGGTCACATGTCTCAGTTTAAGTTTCTGACCATTTTAAAGGACAGTTGCCAGACTAGGCAACAAAGTGAAACATCATCTCTACAAAAAAAAAAAAAAATCAAAAAATTAGCGAGGTGTGGTGGCACACGCCTAAAGTCTCAGCACTTGGGAAGCTGATGCAAGAGGATCACCTGAGCCCAGGAGGTCAAGGCTGCAGTGAGCCTGGTTGTGCCACTGCACTCCAGCCTGGGTGACAGACGAGACCTTGACAAAAAGAAAGAGAAAAGACAGAAAAAGAGAGAGAGAGAGAGAGGGAGGGAGGGAGGGAGGGAGGAAGGAAGGGAGGGAGGGAGGGAGGGAGGAAGGAAGGAAGGGAGGAAGGAAGAAAGGAAGGAAGGAAGAAAGAAAACTACTAACATTTTTGTCTACCCCTGGGATAGTCAATCATGGGTAGGAAGATGGGGTCCTGATCAATCCATCTTGGGCTCATTCTCCCATAGATATGTCAGGTACACAAGGAACAAGGCCTTGTAACACAGACATGGTCACTGGGGTCCCATCCCTGTGAGTCAAAGCTGGTCTCAGAGAAGGTAGAATCACTGCCAGCTCCATCTAGTGTCTGCTACCACCAAGAATCTTGACGGGAACGGGAGCACAGAATTTTTTTTACTGGGAGGAAACAAGTAGGAGCAGCCCCAATATTATATACCCTTCTTTGACATTCTCAATAATAAGGCTTGAGAGAAAAGAATTGCTGTGGGTTCCCGAAGGACCAGGATAATGCTTCATTGCCTTGGCGTCCGCAATGGTGTGATTGAAGGGGCTTGTTCCAAACTCAATCCAATGATGTGCTGATGAGCAGCACACCTGTGACTTG
>CAUYQG010053666.1:0-16021 GCA_963574415.1 Tarsius wallacei
GAAAAAAATAGAAACTCAGATTGAACCCTTACACATATACTCACACACACATTAAACTAAAAAGAAGAACAAAACCAAATCAAGAACAACAACAACGAAAACCTATAAGATGAACACTCAATCATTCACATACACACATAAACCAGAAAACAAGAGAAGAAAGACAAAAAAGAGGGGAGGATGCAGATCAAACCCTCACATACACATTAATGCACAAAGGAAAAATATAAAACAAATTAGTGCTAACAAACAGGCAAACAATTTTTAAAAATTAAACAAAAAATTTTTAAACTGCCCTCTTGTGGCAAGTTACATAATTGTTCCTCTCAGCTGTCTATCTGCTGTCTCTTGCAGAGGTTGGCCTGATTCACTTTCTCCCCAGTGTCCAGACCAGAGAAGGAGGAGAGGGTGGTTGAGGGGCAGACGGGGCTGTAGTCCTCCCCTTTCATTCTTGTGTGGTCAGGGGAATTCCCTCCAGTGGAAAGATAAGGGATTGTCTTTTCCCCAGGTACTGGTGGGGGTGCTTCAGCCAGGACTATTCTGGAGTGGAGTCCTCCTATTGTGATTGACGTCCAGGCTCTGCCTAGGTTCGTCCCTCTCAGTCGTGCTCCAGCCATGTTGGTCTGATGTTCAGAGGATTGCTGGGGAGGAGGAGATTGGGTTGGCCCTGGACTCACCATTGATCTCTTTGGAGTTCTTCCTCATCCTTTTCTGGCCACACCCTTTGTCCTGCAGCTGAATAAGGGCAAGAGGTGGGATGCCTGAGACTTAGCACTCATCCTGTCCCTTCAGAGTTTGTGCTTTCAGGATGTTCCCTCTAGATTACAATCAACCCCTGAGTAGTTGATCTGTTGGTCACAGAGATCAGGTCTGTTGCTCCGTGGTAAGCAAATCAGAGCACTTTCCTGCCCCATTTTCAAGATGGTGGCAGAGTGCCTTTTTCGGGGACCCTGTGATCGCTCCGCAGCCCTCACTGTCAGTGTCTGGCCAGGAGCTGCAGTCATGAGGCGAACCTGTAGCCGGCAGTCTCTTCTGGTAGCTTCTTCCCGGGATGGGCTTTGTTGATTTAAAAAAAATGGTGCTTGCCTTCTGTGCCCTGGGAAGCACTAAGGACCAAGCTGAGCAGCTGCAGCACCAGCCACTTCATCAGGAGAGCCCTGGCCACTTGCTCCTTAGTCCCTTCTTAGTCAGCCACTCACACGCCCACTTTTACTCACTGACACGTACGCAAAATTTTCCATACACTCACTCACTCACACTGGGACTCACATATTCTGACGGGCTCCGCCATCATCTTCCTCCTTTCCAAAAATCAATAGCATTTCTGTACACCAATAATGCTCAAGCCAAATTCCAAATCAAGGCCTCAATCACATTTACGACAGCAACAACCAGAAGAAAAATATCTGGGAATATATCTAACCAAGGAGATGAAATATCTCTATAAGGAGAATTTCAAAACAGTGATGAAAGAAACTGTAGAGGTCACAAATGAATGAAAGAACTTCTTATGCTCATGGATTGGAAGAATCAATATCTTTAAAAAGACCATACTTCTTCAAGCAATCTGCAGATTCAATGCAATCTTTATCAAATTGCCAATATAACTTTTCACAAAACTAGAGAAAACAACCTAAAATTGGAACCAAAAAAAGTCAAAATAACCAAAGCAATCCTAAGTAAAAAGAACAAATGCTGCCAGACTTCAAATTAAACTACAAAGCTATAGTAACTAAAGCAACATGATATTGGTACAAGAGTAGACAAATAGATAATGGAACAGAATAGAGAACACAGAAATAAAGCCACATACTTACAACCAACTGATCTTCAACAAAGCTGACAAAAATAAACAATGAGGAAAGAACCCCTAATAAATAGTGCTCAGTAAGTAGTGCTGGGAAAACTGGCTAGCCATAAGCAGAAGAATCCCTACCTCTCACCATATTCAAAAATTAACACAAGGTGGATCAAATCTTTACTATAAGATCTTAAACTATAAAAATCCTAGGAGAAAACCTAGAAGATACTTTCTGGATATCAGCCCAGGCAAATAATCTATGACGAAGACCCCAAAAGTAATTGTGACAAAAACAAAAATAGACAAACGGAGCTTAATTAAATTAAAAAACTTCTGCTCAGCAAAAGAAATACTAAATAGAGTGAACAGAAAACCTACTGAATGGGTACAAATATTTGCAAAGTATGCCTCAGACAAAAGACTAATATCTAGAATCTACAAGGAACTCAAACTACGCATTATGGGAAAAAAAAAATAACAACCCCATGAAAAAGTGGACAAAGGACATGAATGGACATGTCTCAAAAGAAGACACTCAAGTGATCAACAAACATGAAAAAATGCTGAACCCCAGTAATCACCAGAGAAATGCAAATTAAAACCACAATGAGTTATCAACTTACACCAGTCCCAATGGCTATCATTAAAAAGTCAAAGAACAACAGATGTAGGTGTGGTTGCAGGGAAAAGGGAACATTCGTTCGCTGTGGAATTGGCAACTCGCTCAATCTCTGTGGAAAACGGTATGGAGATTTCTTAAAGAACTAGCACCAGCAATCCCACTACTAGGGATCTACCCAAAGGAAAATAAATCATTATATTAGAAAAATATATATGAAAATACAGATAATATAGTCATGTTCAATTTAACTGAAGTTGACTTGAAATGAAACTAATATGCAGAGAGGAGCCATCAGGTGACAAAAACTTGTCATGGTGGTGGTGGATAGGCTGTATTCCTCTTTTTTTTCTTCTTTTTTTTTGAGTTGGAGTCTCACTCTGTCGCCCAGACTGGAGTGCAGTGGCCGCTCCCGGCCACTGCAGCCAGCGGCCACTGCAGTCTCGACCTGCTGGGCTCCGGCAATCCTTCCGCCTCAGCCTACCGAGTAGCCGGAATTACAGGCACGCACTACCATGCCCGGCTGATTTTTTTATTTATTGTAGAAATGAGGTCTTACCGAGTTGCCCAGGTGGATCTCGAACCCGCGGGCTCAGGCAATCCACTCACCTCAGCCTCCCAAAGCGCGGGATTATAGGCTGAGCCACTGAGCCTGGCTGGCTGTATTCCTCTTAAATAGCTTTCTTTGGTTCTCCTAAGACTATGACTCAGTTGTGTCCAAGACATATATGCTTTCTTGTCAGAGGGCTCCCCAGTTCTGTGCTTGATCTTTACTAAACTCTGGACTTGATTGCACCACTCCTGGGGTCAGCAAACCTTTTCTTGAGGGTCTGGGCAGTGAATGTGTCAGGTGTTGCACATCGCACCTGTTCTGTTGCAACCCTGCTACTTGGCCATTGTAACACACAAACAGCTGCACACAATACTTAGAAAAGTGAGTCTGATTGTGCTCCAATAAAATTTCATTGAGGGATATTGAAATCTGACTTTCTTATAATTTTCATGCTTCATGAAATAGCCCTCTCTTGACTTTTAAAAAACCATTTAAAAGGGTAAAACCTTGTAGGGTGGGATTTGACTCACAGGAGGTAGTTTGCTGACACCTGTTTGCAGAAAATGGAGCAGGAACAATTTCCCAGTAGAAGATAAAATTGCCTCACACACAGAAGTCATCCTGCGCCGGAGACAGACTTAATTCATCCATTGTTTTTATGTGACATGGTCCGAGAGGAAAAACCTTTTTGTCTCTTGATATTTAAATCATTCCTAGACAAAGCAAGTAAAAATCCCCCTGCCCGCTCCTTTTCCCAGGGTGGGGTTTGAAGGGTGGCAGGATCAAGCTTCTACCTTTGGTAATCCTCTGCAGCTGTGTGCCAGGACCCTGAAGTCCATGTTTTTCCCATTTTGCTGGCAGTGGGCAGCAGGAAGTGCAGAAGAACGAATTTGGTCATCCTGAGCTATAGAGGCAACTCGCTGCCCCTCCTCTCCTAATGTCTTTCTCTTTCCCAGTTTTCAGACATATCTCCTTGAATGGCACTAAGTAGGGGTGTGTGTGTGTGTGTGTGTGTGTGTGTGTGTGTGTGTGTGTGTGTGTCGGGGGGGGAGCAATGAGTCTTGAAGGGCAGGAAGTAAACCATACCTACCTGTGAGCAATTTAAAGGGTGACCACTTCCTGTTTCTCTTGGAAATCCTTGCAGACAAGAACTGGGAATGGCCACAGAGACTGCTTATTAAAGCATCTTAATTTTATCAATGAGGAAACCGAAACCCAGAAACAGGGAGGCATTTGTTTCAGAGAGCTCTCAGGGGACAGAACCAGGTGTGGCGCCCAGGACCGGGCTCCCGTCTTCCTGCTCTGACCTCCACCTCTGTAAGCATGCCCACCTTAGGACAGGGTTCAACATTTAAAGCTAAGCAAATATCACAGAAGCCAAGAAATGGTGTCTGGTAGCAGGACACGGCCCCTGATGCCTGAGGACAGCAGGGTTCATTGGGTGGACAGGTTTGGTCTGACAAAGAGTGCATGGTCCTTCTCCCATGGCTTATTTTCTATGGGGGCTCTAGCTAGTGGCTACATACCACAGCCAGCCTGATGGTGCCTCGACCACCTTGGGAAATAGAGCAGTGGACCCAAGCTGGCTGGCTTGGGGATGTTTTTGGACAGCTCTGCTTTTGGACAGCTCTGCTTATTCCTAGGGCCTTCTAGCCAGTGGAGCACTGAGTCAAAGCTGCCTCACTTCCATAGTCTTTCTTGGGCATACACACAAGAAAGGTTTTTCAGTGTTGAATTTGGAAGAAGTGACATTTCTCCCTCACGGCATCTGAATTTAATTTATAGTCTTTCACTTGAACTAACTACAAATAAACTGAAGGCCATACTGAACAGCTGGGCTGGAGTATTATTTTTGGAAGTCATGGGGACCAGTTAAAGGAAGGGGAGACTGATTCATTTCTATCTCTCCGCTCATCTGCGGCAGGAGATTTCAAGGCTATTTAGACAAAAGCTTCCAAATCGGTTGATGTCTTGAGTTGGGATCCAGGAATCATAGGAAAGGAGGTTCATGCTGAGGTTATTAACTTTTATAAACCACAAAACAGGATATGTCTATTTCTTTCCCACTCCTTTTGGATTCTCACTTGATATGAATAAAATAATTTTCACTAGTGTTAGATGAATTTGCTGTTCCACGTGCTGTTCAGAAATATCTTTGGCCACAGATTGAATTAACTACAAACGTGGAAGGTCAAGTCAAGGTGTGGGCTGGAGTAGGAGGCAAAATCAATGTTGACCTGGGTTCTGATTAGCTCTGGCCTGAGGCAAGTCACTTTGCGTTGCTGGGTGTCAGTTTCCTCACGTTTCAAATGAAAGCTGTGTTAGGATAGTGCACAGAATCCCTCTTAGGTCACACTGCCATGACACAGAGAATTATGCCCTCCTTCTTTGTAACTAGCTCGTGTCTCCTGGCATGGCAAGGAAGGGGAGTGAGTATCATTTGCTTCTCACTGGACTCCAAGAGAAAAGGGAAGGAAGCCAATGTCTAGACTTCAGTCTCAAGTGCGGATAAGGTTTTATACTTGTATTTGTGACCTACAAATGGAAGATGAATGATTTACTCCTCCATGAGTGTCAGCAGCTAATGGCCATTCTAACTTACTCTACATAACAAACTTTGGAATCTTCCTACCACTCTAAACATAACCAGTGTCTCCCCGGAAAGGATGTGCAGACCCTTGATGGGGTGAGCATCGGCAGTAGGTGGGGCCACGCATGTGGTGGCACAATTCTGGTGGCACACTAAAAATGGCCCTAGGGTCCCCTTTCGCTGAGTGGTTTTTGGATTCATAGGAAGGGAGGACAGAGCTCCTTAGATGGCTTTCAGTCAGGCTGTCCCTGTGGTGTTTCACTGGACATTTTATTAAGTGCTTCTAAATTTGCAGGCTAATGTTTACAGAGGAGAGACATTTTTATGAGAACTGGAAAATGATCTCAAGCAATGTTTAAAGATACTTTATAATTTATGTAGAATAATCAACTCTTCATCCAGCTCCCGTTTTTCTTTCCTGTGTAGTATCTGTACAGAAAAACTCAAAAGGAATTTCTTCACTTTATTAAAAGAAACCAAAGAACAGCTGGAGTTGGGTGGGCAGGGTTGAGGTGATGGTAGCTGTTGATTTTTGTCTTCAGAGAGGGGACGGGGGGGCTTCTGAGTACCTGCAGATGGAAATTACTGGCTGCTTTTGGAAAGTTGCTGACATAATGCTCTTACCCCCAGGCACCTCCAACTGCAAGTCCCCTGTATTTTGGTACTCGGTCTTTAAGAGAAGTGAATTGTTTGCCCACTAAGGCAGCTGGAAAACAGGGAAAAAAGTCATTAACTTGGAGTCAAAGCCCTGACTTTGAGTCCTACTAAAGATATTTTCTCTTTATGTGACATTAAGAAGTCACTTAGCCTCAGCTTCCTCAACTGTAAAATTTCAATAAGTGACTGCTCTAGCGGTTTGGAAGGGTTCATCATTATATATATATATGTGAAAGTTGGAACATAAGAGAACTAATCAAATTATTATAGTTGAAAACTTGAGGCTGGGTGTGGTGGCTCATGCCTATAATCCCAGCACTTTTGGAGGTCGGGATGAGAGGATTGTCTGAGACCGTGGGTTTGAGACCAGCCTGGGCAACTTGGTGAGACCTTATCTCTACAATAAATAAGAAAATTAGCCGGGCATGGTGAGTGCCTGTAGCTCCAGCTACTTGGAAGGCCAGGGCGGAAGGATCACCTCAGTCTAGCAGGTCGAGGCTGCAGTGGCCGTGAGCGTGCCGCTGTTCTCCAGCCTGGACTGCAGAGTGAGACTTCAACTTAAAACAAAAAATAACTTGATTAATTTTATCAATCCAAGATTCATACTGCTGTACATTTAATGTTCAATCACTACCTGCTTTTTGAGTGCTTACAATGCTAGGCGCTATGCCAGGGGCTAAGAGGAAGAAATAAGCAGAAAAGAGATATTAGTCACCTTCATGGTGCTTACAGTCTGGAGAGAAGGCTTTGATTTAACTCCCTGATGCTAAAGAATTGAAACATTTTCAGTTTCTTTTAGAAGAGTTTAAGATGTTGTGTGAATGGATTGGATGCCAAAGAGATATCCATCTTTTGACATCTACTCAGTAGAGTCTGTAAAGAAAGAATTTTGTAGGATAGCTGTAGTCCCAATCTATAAATGATTATTCATCTGACCACATCATCAGAACAATCCTGTGTTTTTTCTTTCTGAATTTATGTAAAATCTGAAAAAGAAGAAAAAAATAAATCATATGGTTATTGTGTGTTCATTAAATTATAAACATTAAAATGTAGTGATTTTAGAACTGTTTAAGGATATTGCTATTAGATATACAGGACTTGCTGTGGAGGGTGTTGGTTGGGGATCTGGCTTGAGGGCTGGGTCTGGGTCATTCCTCCAAAGGGCTGGCTCTGCTTTATCCAGGGTTTATGCACAGGGTTTCTGGGAAGGGCAGTTTGCTTTATAATTGAGAGAGAAAAAATACTGTTATCTGCTAAGTTACCTAACAATGTACTCCCTGTTATTTTTTCAACGTATCACTGGAAACTACACTGTTTCCACAAACCATTCAATAGTTCGAAAATCTGGAAATCAAATGGCTCTGACCTTAAACACATTCTATAGTATAGTCTCTTGGGCTTGTTAGGCTTTAAGAGTAATGAGAATGGTTTGGTTGAAAAGAACACCTTAGACACATATGAAGCAACTTTTCTAAAAACAGGTTTTGGGTTGAAAAAGCAAGAGAAGATGTGCGATATCTTTGCTCATAGGACAGGTATGTGGCATTGTGAGGGGAGAGGGATCAGGGAAGCGTCACACACCACAGTTTTCTCAATTCCAACCCTAGTCACATAGGCTAAGTTTCTAAAAGGCAAAGACTGAACCTCACTTGTGAAACTCTTTCCTGGTTTTACAAAACTCTTTTTGTCCAAATTTCTTCACGATCCAGTGTTTGGTTCATATTGCTCTGCCCAGTTAAGTTTATTCTTCGTTGTGTAAAACAGTGTCTAAGTTTTATCATTGGAATTTTTTTAAAAATTAAAATTAATAACTTCTTTTCCAGGTTACCAAAGTAGTTATATTCATTCTAGATAATATAAAAATAGACTAAAATCTATAAATGCAGAATGGAAAACAATTGCTTTTGTACTATGAAGTGATGATTACTGCTACCATTTGTATGACTTCTTGCTGATTGGAACTTTTGTCAAATGAATATTTAGCTGTCACTTCATATATGTTTCTGTAATTGCTGCATTTATTCGACTATCTCTTGGTAAGTTTCTTTGTCAACGTGATTTCAAATGGATGAACAATAATAATCCATGGTATGGGCCTTCCGTAATATCTTCAACCATTTCCCTATTGTTATTTCCAATTCTTTGTTTTTGTAAAAAGTGCTAGTGATGATGTGTTTTTGAGCTTGGACTGGAATATGCTCCATTAAGCTCTGCCTTTAAATCTCTTTCTGTGGTCATGGCATCAGATAACCTTTCAAAATATACCTTTTTGGCCACCTCACAGAGTGAAATTAAGCCTTGTATCAAAGACCTCATTTGCCAACGCCTCTAAAGAACCTTTTATTGGGATACTGGCTGTTTTCCTAATAGCTGGGGGAACCACTAGCCGACATTCACTGATCTGCGTGGCAGGAAATACTCTACTTTAGGAGGTTGCTGACATGGAAGCCACCCTTCCCTTGCATTGGGACTGAGTAGCGACTTTAATAAGTGACTTTGTGGACTTGAGTTGAGGTTGCTGCCATTGGAAAAGGGGTTTAGTTACTAATCCCTGATCCAAAGAGCTGAATCAAGGACTGGCGTTTAACTAGGCTTTATCCCAGAGAAGAGACTTAGAATAAGCATAACAGAATTATCAACAAGAGCAAGTCTTTTTGGGGTGCTTATGATGCATCAGGCAGTTCACACAATCTTATTTATATCCCCCATTCCTCATGAAATAGTCAGCCTTCCTATCCCTGTTTTGTAGATGAGATAACAGAACCAGGAACATTCACACCAAAATAATTTTTAATACAAAAATTCCTTATTAATGCCAGTACTCAAAAACTATCATTCTTGTGGCTTTTCTCCATCATACCTATAAATTCAGTACAGCATGCTTCTTATTTAATTTCAAAGTTTTGAGAGGTGCCATTTCACGTACACTAGCATAATGATCCCTGGAGACCTATACTTGTGACATTCTTAACTTTAGACATGTATCTTCTCTATGCAAATGTACAGCACTGCTTTTTAAAGAGCAATGTGCCCTACACTACTCTTAAAGGAAGTGGGGGATATGTTTGTGAAACTCTGATTGGAAAGATCAAATGGTTCGGCATCTATTTTTTGCCTTGTATTTATACTTTAAGCTTATGGGCAGTTTGCCTAGAAGTAAATGACTTCCTTTGCCCTCTCCCTCTCCCTGACCACTCCAACCCCTTCAGGTTAGAAATAGATTTCCAGGGTATTTGGTCAGTCTGGTCAACGAATATCGTAAAGCTATTAGACTGTTTGTCAAAACTGGTGCATCCTGCGTTGAGTGGTCTCTCATTCACTTCTATTTCCAAGCTTAAAGTCAAATATAAATATTTATTTTTTATGTTTTTTTGTCCAGCGGTTTGTGTTCCTTCCTTGACCCTCTCCTCCTTCCTCCTTCCCCACTCTGACTTCTTCCTTGTCATTTAATCTGCTAGACCAAATTTGGCAACCAGCCTATCAAAGGTCAGAGGGCACCTTGCTTTCTGTTCCAGGAAAGGGCACTGTTACAGACGCTCTATGACAGAGAATCAATAGAAATGAACCTTGGCAAGCTGAACGAAACAAAAGGCATACACCAACAGAATGTCAGCTCAGGGCTGTCGGGCTTCCTGCTTTCCCTTCCCGTCTGTCCTTCTCTCAAAAGAGCCTTTCCTGGCTGGTCAATACCTTAAGGCCCATTTTAGAATTTCAAATTACACTCTTGTGCACTTCCCTCTCCTGTAATAAGAAGAGGAATTGAAAACTTCTGATGGTCTCTGTCATGATTTTATGATCCCTTTTAAGATCATGGCTCATGAGATCAATGGGTTCTTTTCGTCGGACTCGAGATGGTCTGTATTAAAAGAGTCTAGGTCGTGGTTGCAGTAGAGAGCTAGTACAGGTAGTGCTCCTTGGATAGAGCTGGGAGAGATTTGTGTTTGAAACATTATTTACCTCCTCAGCTGCTGCAGATCTGGAAAGTTTCCTTTTCTTCTTCCTGAGGATGTCCTAAAGCATTTGTTAGCGAGAAAGATTGAGGGGACAGATGCTCCATCTGTCAACATTCTTGTGCTGAATGAACTGTGTCCTCAATTAGAAAGTCCTGTGGTGGATTTAACATGCACTTAATGCACAGTGTTCAGAAATGCCAGCTGGCGGTTTCATTCCTCGGGAGAGGGGTGGCAGCCCTCCCCGCCTCTTACTCTGAAACTCGGTTGCACAGGCTTATTTCTTGAAATAAAATTTTATGGCTCTATTGAAAATGCCTGATTAGATATTGATTTCTTCTGTTTCAGCTCAGTTCAAACAACAGGTTTTAAGTCTTCTCATGTAGGTCCTCAGTGTATCCTGTTAATTGTCCTATTATCAAGACAAATTAAAGTGAATTAAGCTCTGAGAGCTTAGCTTGCAGGGGTGGTTAGCAGTCATTAAGCGTATCTAACTTTCCTGGAATGTTTTGGAAATATATAGTCATGGAGGTGCCACTTCTGGGGATTTCGTCTCAGTAGGTGTGGAGGGGACTGCCCAGAAGATGCTGACCTGTGGCGAGTTGTAAGGACCACTGACCAGTATAGCGTATGCACACATGCACATGCTGACACTAGGCTCCTAATTGCTGCAGTTGACAGATAACAGTACACTAGGAGAGCAGTTTATATGATAACTCAGTAAAGTGGAATATTATTTGAATGGTTACCTGGCTAATTTACCCCTCCTGGCTTCCTGTCCCTAGTCTTAGTCACTGGGTCACATATTTTCCACTTGCCCCTCCCAACCACTTGCCACCCTTGTGTGAATTAGGAGGCTGAACTGGGAGGACTGCATTACAGTACTCTTCTGCTGTTGGGCTCCCTACTGAATCTGGAGGTGATGGGAGGTAGGACGTTAATGGTTCCCCACTTTTCATAACCTTGTGGTTCTCACTTTCCTTTGAGGTTTTCTGAACCTAGACTGTACCAGTTGATATAGTCCCTTTGCCACACTATGTCAGTCCCACAATTTGGGTGGACCACCTCTGCTCTGCTTGGAAGCGAGAAGTGGTACATTTGGTAAGGAAAACAACTGATAAGTTGATTATGCTGGGGATAAAAAAACCGTAAAGATTAGAACATTAGAAAGCTAATCAACACAATTCAATCAGAGCATGTCTGGACCTTCAGGGATACTCCTGTGAATATCTCTGATCTCTGCATTGCAGAACTGAAGTGTTGGTTAACATAGAAATCCAATAAATAGAAAGTCGTAGAATGTTCTAATTTCTCATTTAAAGAAATGGGTTGTAGCACTTATTTCGTCTGTTTCTTCAATAAAGCAGTGTTTAGAAGAGTATCAATATCTGCCTGGGGAAGGGGGGCACACCTCAACAACAAGGGTACCTGCACAATGAATATTTGTATACCCAACCCTTAATTGTACCCCACAATTTTAAAATAAAAAAATATATACAATGATTTTTTTTAAAGAAGAGTATCACAATGGAGTTTCCTAATTATGTGTATTGACTTTGTATTCTGCTTTCCTACATTCACCTCAGGGCCTTCTCTGCAGTAAGTTCCTGAGGGTACAGGGGTGGACAGAACATAGTCTCTGGCTCCAGGGGCTTGTGGCTGGGGGAAGAGACTTGGAATCGAATATTTCAAGACCTCTGTGGAAGTGTACACAGGGGCCTGTAGAAAGCCTGTGTGGAACATGGACAGGAAGTGCCTCCCTCAGCATCCTTCGCCCAAGCAATGACATCCCAAAGGAGATATTTGAGTGGAATCATGAAGGAAATATGGGAAGCAACATGTCTTAATATGAAGGTGAATGCAGAAACAGACAAGAAGCAAAAACAGTGGGGACTGACTGCCAGCAGGCTGTTGTGCCCGAAGTTCTGTGTGTGCTTGGAAGGCCATGGGTGGAAAGGCAGGCACCGAGCTTAGTCTCTGGAGTGCCCTCTTAATTGCCACCTAGATTCAAATGCTGGAATAACTTCCATAAAGATGGAAACTTTATGCAGGTGGATAGAAGCACACATGAAAACCTGAAATGACGTTTTATGTGCCCTTGGTGAAAAACTGTAGAAAGTATGAGGAAGGGAGAGTGCAGTGTGTTTAGGGGTTGTTAAGAGGTACATAAACAAAGTGGGCAGTAAACTCATCAGGGTTTATTGAAAACATGCATATAAATCTGGTCTTCCCACTGTACATTGAGGTTATAAGCTCTTTGAGAAACACACCATATTTTTATTCATTTGCAGAGCGAAAATGCTTTGGTTATCTCCACTCAGATAAATACATTTAGATTAAAATGAAGAAAGGCCAAGTGCATTGCTTGGGGAGAGAGATGCTTGTGTTCCATAGAATGCTGCCTACAGAGAAAGTGGATTGGCCCTGGGCTTGCATCACTCAAGCTGTGACAAGTGCTGAGGGCTGAAAATGACACTGAAGGTGGTGGCAGAGTCTGTTCGTATTACTATAACTAAATTTTATAGATTGAGTAACTCATAAACAACAGGCATTTATTTCTTGTCATTCTGGCTGGGAAGTTCAAAGTCAAGGCACCAGCAGATTCAGTGTCTGATGAGAGCTCATTTCCTGGTTCTTAGTTGGCACCTTCTTTCTTTGTCTTGCAAAAGGTAGCCCTGTAGGACTTTTGATAAGGGCAATAATACCTTTCCTGAGGGCTCCATTTTCCTAATCACTTCACCAAGGCCCCATTTAATCCCATCACCTTGGGGATTAGAATTCAGCATATGAATTTTTGGGAGACACAAACATTCAGGTGAATTTGGTCAATTACTTGACATGCTGCATACAGGATTAGCTACTTGTTTTATGTAAAGTGTATAACACTTACTTTAGTTTCTGAAAAATAAACTTTGGAGATTGAGGAACAATTTTGAATGGAAAGTCTGGTTTCCTTTAAATATGACATTTTCAGCTCTTCCATCTCTTCACATTCAAAAAGCAAAGTAAATTATTTATTTGGCTTTTTTTTTATTGTAAGAAAGTTTGACCAGGGAATGAGAAATCCATAATCACAAAAACATGATAATGTTTTTTCATATTCATCATTTCCTTCTGAATAGTTACTGGCAAATTTGTAAATGTGTTTTCATTGTATGGATATTTCATAAACACCAAATTTTCCTCCTATATGTTTTTTTCTACTTCCCAGTCTCATAAACCTATTATTAAGACGTTTGTGTTTTGTAGCAGATCCACTCTGTCCCAGGAAGGGACAAGCAGCAATAGCGATGCTCTCATATAACTTGACACCTGGCACAAACCTGATTTTTTTTCTGCTCAGCCAGAGATACCTTGTGGATGGAAGCAGGTGCCTCCAATGCCCTCCTGCAATTCTGAAGGAAACTTCCTGCAGCCCTCCCTTTATCAGGTGGGCCAGGGAATCCTCTGGTTAGCATACTACTGGTTGTCAGCCTTATCTGAGAACTTGTTAGAAATGCAAAGTATGGACCCCACCCAAGAACTACTGATAAGAAACTCTGGAGTAGGGCCCAATCACCTGTATAGGGCATTTCCACCAGGAGACTCTGATACTCCCTGAAGGTTAAGAATTTCTGAACTATACTAAACCTAGCTGCCAAGTAGAAATCATGGTTGTGGTCCCAAAGTCTCCATATCCCGGGGTATATATTTTTTCTGCATGGCCTGCACTGGTCACATCATGTGCTCTCCCTTCAAGCCAGACCCTGTGGAAGAATCAGAAGTCAGAGCCAGCTGAGGGCACTTCCTGGTGAACTTGCTGGGGGCCGAAGGGAATCTTTCATATAGGAACAGCAGGCAGGCCGTAGAACAGGTGTGTCTAACCTGAGACCCACTGGCTGCGAGTGACCCAGGACAGCTAGTAATGCAGCCCCACAAATCTTTTAACATCGTGTGTGTGTGTGTGTGTGTGTGTGTTTAGCGTTTATTTTCTTTGTGAACCTATGTGTAGTTCCATTTTTGAAGTTCACAATCACGTCTTATTCATGACATCGCTTTTTGGCAGCAAGCAGCTGTTTTCAATTATGAAGACTACGAGGAGCAAAATTTGAACAGGCATTTCTGACAGACACCTTGGTAACTCACTAAGAGTTGTGATCACGTCACGTCCATCAAACCACACACTGATAGATCAGTTTTACAAAAACAAGGTCAAATTTCCCAATGGTTTTATATTCTCATTTTTCTAAACTTTATAATAAAAAATATTTTTTAAAGATTTCTATGTTGAATTTTCATATCACTCGAATAAACTTGATGGTGTTTTTAAAAGTCAGCTTCACATTAATTTTGTGACATCAATTATTCTAACATTTTCCATTGCTGGCATATCGATTTTTAAGAATCTGTGTATATCATCACAAATACAATTTTTGTAAGTAATGTCAATTCAATTAGATACTACATATGTCTATTGATCACTCACTCTAGTCAGGATATCACATTTTATTTTGGAAATGCAAAGGGGATTAATCTGTAGTCTCTGTCCTGGATAGTGCACAGGCTTCTTGTGACCACGTGTATCGTTATGGTTTCCTTTATGGGAGGCACATTCTCCCTCCCTTCTTCCTTCTTTCTTTTTCTCCCTTCCTCCCTCTCTCCTTCACTTCTTCCTTCCTTCCCAAAGGAGCATTTTTGGGTGTGTGTGCCAGTAAGCATTATAATTCAAGTAAGCTTTTTAAAACTTAACTTTTATATATTTTCATAGTGATAGCTGCTGTTTTATATTCAGTTTCCAGTTAATGTGTAGGAAATTGCAGCCTTAATAGAGAGGGGAGGAGGAGACTCAGGAAGAAGGAAGGGTAGGAGATTCAGTTCATAATTTATCAAGATAGGAGTACTGGCTTTTACAGTATTACCCGTGTACAGTTTAAACAACAAACACTAGAGCCTGTGTGTGCTGAGGACTCCCTAAGTAGAAGTAGGATGTGGGGGCTGAGGTTGAGCAGCTTGGTCAGCAGATGAACTTGGAGCTGGGTTTTGCCTGATACATCAGAAAGGGAAAGAAGAGAAGGGGCATTCCAGGAAATGGGGTAGCACATCCAAAGGAAGGGAGGAATGACAGATTTTGGAGTGTGTTATGAACAGGAAGCAGGTGACTGTCCTGTGGTGTGATAAGGCCCTATGCTGGTGAGATGGGTTGTCTAGGTTTTAAATGGCCCGAAGGTCATTTTGAGGGAAAAGAAAGAGTCTGATATGGAGAGTTGAGTTGATCCAGTTTTGATTCTTGGACTGTTATCTCCCAGTACCAATATGACTTATGGCACAATATCTTTTCTGAGTTTCATTATGTTCATATGGATTGATTGATTTAGAGTTGGAATCTTACTCTTTGTCGCCCAGGCTGAAGTGCAATGGTAGGCTCATGGCCACCACAGCCTCGACCTGCTGGCCTCAGGTGATCCTTCCACCTCAGTCTTCCAAGTAGCTGGAACTACAGGCCCGCACCACCATGCCCAGCTACAACATGTTCATTTTAATTTAATTTAATTTAATTTTAATTTTAATTTTTATTTTATTTTATTTTTTTGAGTTGGAGTCTCCCTCTGTCGCCCAGACTGGAGTGCAGTGGCCGCTCCCGGCCACCGCAGCCTCGACCTTCTGGGCTCTGGCGATCCTTCCGCCTCAGCCTTCCAAGTAGCTGGAACTACAGGCGCGCGCTACCACACCCGGCTAATTTTTTGATTTATTGTAGAGATGAGGTCTTGCTTGCCCAGGCGGGTCTCGAATCCGCAGGCTCAGGCAATCCACTCACCTCAGCCTCCCAAGGCGCGGGATTACAGGCTGAGCCACCGAGCCTGGCTGCGAC
>CAUYQG010053667.1:0-21040 GCA_963574415.1 Tarsius wallacei
CCTGTAGTTCCAGCTACTTGGAAGGCTGAGGCGGAAGGATCGCCGGAGCCCAGCAGGTCGAGGCTGCGGTGGCCGGAGCGGCCACTGCACTCCAGTCTGGGCGACAGAGTGAGACTCCAACTCAAAAAAAAAAAAAAAAAAGTGAGGCAGTTTACAACTAATACATCCTAACAGGAAACACTAAAAGGAGTTTTTAGAACAAAGGAGGATAATCCTAGATGGTAGCACAAAAAATTAGGAATGAAGGAGGATCAATAGGAAAGGTATATACATGGGTTTAAAAAAATCAATTTTGACTGACAAAACCAAAATGTAATGTGTTTTTTAGTTTAAAATATAAAGTTTAATTTATATATGAACATATTGCACAAAAGAAGGTAAAAGAAGTGTGGAAAGGTTATTAAATTGTTTGGGAGTAGTAAAAGAACTAAATTTTCTGGGACCCTAAGAAGTTTAATATTCATATTTTATGTGCTAGGCTATCCACTCTGAAGGAATAGCAAAAGAATACAGAGCTAATGAAATAAGAAAGGGCAAAATGAAATTTAGCTGCACTTAAAAAACTTAAAGAAGGCAAGAAAAAATAAAGGCTATAAAGACTAGAAACAAATAAATAAAACTTTTACTTATTATAGGTAACAAAATTGAATGGTAGATAATTCAAAATAATTTTTATATATAATCCTAGAATTAGGAAATGAATTCAACAATGTTACTCATCAACACATACAAGTTAATTACATTTCGATACTGGCAACATACAATTATAAAATAATCATAAACTAAAATCCTTTTTAAAAATTTACAATAGCAATAAAAACATAAAGTATTAAGGAATAATTTTAATAAGATTGTGCAAGGCCTCCACACAAACAAAAAAACAATAAAATGTTATAGAGATCATTTTAAATACTTAAATAAATGGAGGTATATAACACGTTTATGATTTGGTAAACTTACTATTGCAAAGACATCAATTTTCCCCAAATTAATATTTTTAAATGTTATCCCAACTGAAATTTCAAAAGTCATTTTTTAAGTGTATGAGTGTCAACCAACAGGTGGATTCCAAAATGTTCATAAACATGCAAAGAACCAAAGGAAACTTGAAGGCGACAAAAGCAGGACTTCTACTTTCAAATATCAGTAAAGAAAGTGGAGTCTATAAAAACACGCTTTCAATACATAACAAAAGGTGATTGCAGATGCAGGAGATGACTCCTAATTGACACCATATTTTTGTTTGTTCATTTGTTTGTTTTGAGACAGGGTCTCATTCTGTCTCCCAGACTGACATACAGCGGCACAATCATGGCTACACTACAATCTTGAATTCCTGAGCTCACGCCATTCTCCCACCTCAGCCTCCTGAATAGCTAGGACAACAGGCATGAGCCATCACACCTAGCTGATTTTTTTTTTTTTGGTAGAGATGGAGTCTCACCATGTAGCCCAGGCTGGTCTTGGGCTCCTGGGCTCAAACGATCCTCCCACCTTGGCCTCCCAAGAGCTGGGATTACAGGCATGAGCTACCACAACCAGCCAGACACCATATATTCAAAAAAATCAATTTCAACTGGATTATAGATCTAAATGTGAAACATAAAAAATAAAGGTTTTAGAAAATAATATGACAAAATATACTTATTATCTAGTGATAGCAAAGATTTTTAAACAAAACACACAGAAAAAATGCACTAATCATAAAAATAAGTGAATTTTACTTTATATTTAATGCAATTTTTATTTAAAAATTTTATCTCTCTAGTTAGATAGTTTTACTACCACAGTGCTTTGCATAAAGTATGTATTTTTAAAAATCTTGTTGAGTGTTGAGTATTTGTTCTTTTGCTTTTGCTTAATAATTTTTATAACTTTTCTATAATTTATGAAATATTTATACATGCAACAAGCTTTTAGAGTGCACATTTTGTACCAAACCATATGCACTCTTTTTTAAAAATTAGATATGCTAGACTTGTTTCTAAGTCAGCTTTATGCATAATAATTCTGCATAGTCTCATTAGGAACAAAAATAGAAAGATTTCATGTCTCCTTATTGCTATTTATATTTTGGAAAGATTTTTAAAAAGTTTTAATAAAATAGAGACTGAGTATGCTATCATCAAAATTTTAATAAGAGAAGTCTAGCGGCTAGACTCCGTCGCTAAGCCTGTAATCCCAGCATTTTGGGAGGTCAAGACGAGTGAATTGTCTGAGTCTGCCGGTTCGAGACCCAACTGGGAAACCTGGTGAGACCTCGTCTCTACAATAAATCAAAAATTAGCCGGGCGTGGTAGCATGCGCCTGTAGTTCAGGCTACTTGGAAGGCTGAGGTGGAAGGATAGCCGGAGCCCAGCAGGTCGTGGTTGCAGTGGCCAGGAGCGTGCCTCTACACTCCAGTCTGGGTGACAGAGTGAGACTCCAACTCAAAAAAAAAAAAAAAAAAAGTCTAGTATTATAAAAATAAACCAAGTTTGAAACTGGCCCTTTTAACTATATGAAAGAAGCATATATATACATATATAATATGTTTATATATTACTAGGTTAAATTAATTATATGTAAATGTTTATATATATTAGGTTAAATTAATAATATATGCACTTTTTATATATTATTAGGTTAAATTAATTATATATGTATGTTTAACCTAATTTTAAAGACACATGGACTCAACAATGAGTTTCTGAATTCATTAATAAAGCTATACACTGCTTTATTTTCACTCCATGTAATTCAGTTGGCAATATATGATAAACAATAACCTCGTATCTTCCTGTAATAAAAATTGGCTGTCAGAGTTGAAAGTTTCCGTTCATAAATCCTTGTTATCAACAATGCATAAGCCGTCAATAAGGTGACTTACAAATTATGCTCAGCTGAAGCAGCAAAATTAGCATCACTTCAAACTTCAAGTTTTCTTTTAAAAAAAATAATAAAATGAATCAAATGAAGCTTTGCGTTTATTTATGTATTTATTTTGGTGAAACTGCATGCTGAAATTTTTTAATGAAAATAAATAAATTGGTTGTTAGCTAAGTCAAGATGTTAACTGAAACAAGACATATCAAGTAAAACTTGCTTTTCACCCACACTTTTAGCATAATAGGCAAAAAGTGAAAATCTCTATCTGCTTGTTAAAATGTTATTGACAACTTTTTAAAAAAAAATTATTGAAATTATTCAACATGAGCCAGGGAGGAGACTTGAACCTCTAGGAGGCTCTGTGGCAGTGCTGACCTAGAACCCATGTACAAGCGTCACTCTCCTTGATGCTGTGTTTAATCTCTTTATTATGTTATTCCTTCAGTCAATAGTTTGTTGTCCAAGAATCACGTTGAGAGTGAATGATGATGAATGTTTTCTACATTCTCACTCTTTTATCTTCCCAGGTCTACTCAAATATATATATTTTCCAAGTATTTGTTAAAGGGATAAAGCGGTAGATACAAAGCTGAACAAAATAAAGAGCCAGGTTTACACTCTTGGCTGTTGTGTGCCACCAACATTGGGTCAATCATTCAGCCTACTTACAATTCAGATTCCTAAACATAATGAAATGAAATTGCATTAGATAATTGCCAGGGTTTTCCAGACTTAAAGTTTCCAGGATCCCTGAAAAGGGTTATAGCCAAACAATTAGATACTTGGGGAAACAACCCTAAAAAATATGCCCTATTCTAATGTTTTATAACTTCATGATGATAAAACTTCCTGAACTTGATATGTCTTTACTATCCTGTATAAAATTCATTAATATCCTCTATAACATCTCTTTCTACACCTGCGTGATGCCAGTTATAAATAAATTTAATATAATTGTGAGCTCTGGGAAAGCAGATTCCTTTTAGATTTCTATATCTTTAATATCTCTGTTGATGATTGCATATAATATGGAGTCAACATCTGTTTACTGGGTAAGCAGTTAAAGAACCCTGATCTTGATCCTTTTTTTTTACACTTTTCATTTTAATGATGTGGGACACAATTCAGGGTTAGGTATACAAATATTCATTATGCAGGTACCCTTGCTGATGAGGTGTGCTGCCCCTGGCAGTTTTCCTCAACTGCCAATCCCACCCTTTCTCCCCTGGCAGTTTCTTACTACTGCCAATCCCTTTCTTATAGTATTATGATAATTGTTCAAGGTACACTTATGAGTGAGAACATATGGTACTCTGTTCTTTGTTTCTGTGATAGATCACTGAGTATGATACACCCTAAATCCAACCAAGTTGCTGCGAAGTTCTTATGTTTAATGTCCTTCTTTATGGCTGCATAATATTCCATCATGTATATGTACCACATTTTTTATCCAGTCCAGTTTTGATAGCCAGCATGGTTGATTCCATGTTTTTGCTATTGTGAATAGTGCTGCAATAAACATGTGTGTGCAAGTATCTTTTTTGTAGAATGATTTGAGTTCCTCTGGGTATATTCCCAATAGGGGGATTGCTGGGTCATATGGAAGGTCAATTTTTAGTTTTTTCAGAAATCACCACACTGTCTTCCAGAGAGGTTGCACCAATCTGCATTTTTACCAGCAATGTAGAAGTGTTTCTTTTTCTCCACATCCTCATCAGCATCTGTTGTTGTTTGTTTTATTAATGATGGCCATTCTTACTGGGGTTAGGTGGTATCTCCATGTGGTTTTGATTTGCATTTCTCTGATGATTAGTGAGGCTGAGTGCTTTATCATGTGTCTGTTGGCTGCCCGTATATCTTTTGAAAAGTTTCTGTCCATGTCTTTTGCCCACTTTTTAACAGGGCTGTTTGTTTTTTTCCTTTTGGCATGTTTGAATTCCTTGTAGATACTAGATGTTAGGCCTTTGTCAGATATACAGTTGGCAAATATTGTTTCCCATTCTATGGGCTGTCTCCCTGCTCTCTTGATGGTTTCTTTTGCTTTGCAAAAGCTTTTCAGTTTGATGAGATCCCACTTGTCTAGCTTATCTCTTATGGCATGGGCCTGATCTTGATTTTTTAAAAACATATTTAACTTGCTTTAAGTTCTTCCTATTTTAATTTTTCAATGGATATTGAAATTCTAACTATACAAATGTCTGACATGCTGAATTCATATTTTTTATTCATAGTGTAAAATTTAAAATCGAAATGCATATAATTATTGATGCATGAGCCTTGCAAATAGGTCATCCACGTTATTTTCCTAAAGCAAATATGCCAACATAGGGTGACTAATGATATTTCATTGCCTAATTTTTGCTTTAGCATAACTGAGCCTACACACATCTGCTACTCACAGATTAAAATAGAGAAAATGACTAAAAAAAAGAGTAAAGAAGTCCAGAATAAACAACCCAAGAAGAAATTCAGGCAAGATAATTAAAACAACATTAGCAATTTTCTTTTAAAATTGAAAGGCATAAAAAGTTGTGTATAGTGAAAAAAAAAATACCATAAAAAAGAATCAACTTTCTGAGAAAGAATATGAAAAAACATTTCTCAGGTCCAACCCTACAAATCTTGACAAACATTTATATTAGAAATTGATCTCTTAGTCCAAAATATTTTTTCCTTATTTCTCTTCATGTACAAAGGCAAACAATAAAAGTAACTGAAAATATTTTGAACTCAGTAGTAGATAGTGATTTTGCAACTCCTTTAAACACTGGTTCTTAGTGGGAATGAGAAAATAATATTAGAATGCCCTGTTATGGAATCACTAACTGAGAAAAAGGGGAGCTAGAAGACAGAGATATTTGAACTTTTAGAGGATGTAGACAAATTCAAAGCACGTGACCTCATCAAGTCAAGGCGTGGAAGAGTTATGTTTGGGGGGCATATTCAAAAACTGAGATTGGAGATGAGGGAGTTCTATGAATAGCAGGTTGAAATGTGAGCAATTTTGAGGCTGGCTGGAGAGACAGGGAGAAACAGAGAGAGAGAGAGAGAAAGAGAGAGAGAGAGAGATGGAGAAAGAGAGGGAAAGAGAGAGGGAAAGGGGGGAGAGATGGAGAGAAGGAGGGTGAAATGGAAAGAAAGAGTGAGAGAGAAAGAGAGGGAGGGAGGGAGGGAGGGATAGAGGGAGAGAGAAAGAGAGGGGAGGACAGAGGGAGGCAGGGAGGGAGGGAGAGAAGGAGAGAAAGAGAATAAGGGAGAGAGGGAGAAACAGAGGGAAGGGAAAAGGAAGAAGAGAGAGAAAGAGAGGGAGAGAAAGAGGGATGGGGCGAGAGGAAGAGAGGTAGGGGGGAGAGAGAGAGAGAGAGAGAGAGAGAGAGACACCTCACATCTTAACAACAGATGAGGGAATATAGATTTAAACACAGAAACCTGGGAAGAGTCACCTGCGTGAGGACAGGTGGCACACAGGAGAGCCAAAGAGCATAAGAGTTACCAACATGATCTTGTAGAAAAACCTTAGCTCTGATGGGAATTTAAAGGCCCTGGTTTTGAGAGTCCCAGGCCAAAATCAGCTAGCTGAGTGGCCACAGGCAAGTTATTTATTGTCTGGGATCTTTCAGTGATATACATTTCTGGTTGCATTTCCTCAGTTCTGAGCCAGACACCATGAGGGGTGGAAGGTATGAAAAAGGGGACAGAGAGAAGCAAGGTCTAACTTTGCCCTAGGAGAGTTTAGATTCTAAAGGACTAGGCAAATGTGTCAAGGGCTTTCTGGCTCAGAGTGGAATAGCATACCGAGTGCTTAGGATAAAGAAACAATTCATTCTCCCTTAGCAGAAGAGAAATGCTTTCAGCTGGGTTTAAAATACAGTAGAAGCAAGGTTCGGAAGTAACCAGATGCACAGTCATTCCTGGGGCTGAGAGTAGACTGACATCAACTTCAGTTGGGGGAGGAGGGTGAAGATAAACCTGGAATGTTGCCAGGGGTCAGGTCTTACATGAAATGCCATGCTTTATTCTTTTGATAACAACTACAACTACACAATTGTTTGCAACATGTGTAACATTATCTAACCATTCGTCCCAACAATATTTTCCAAAATTGACTATTTCAACAGCCAAAAGGGTATTTCTGGCTATTTCAAAGGTTATTTAAGTAATTGCTATGCCATCTGAAAAATGGGAAGGTTAAGTACAAGCTCTGAAGTCAGACTGACTAGGCTCAAATCTTGGGCATGCTCCTTCCTCTCTTTATGCCTCAGTTTCTTCATTTGTGAAACACATGCATGGCATAAAGCAATAGTCCTATAAGGGTAGGCTCTCTGAAGGAAAAGACAATGACCATTGCCATGATTGCAAAATAAAGAAAGAGTAACAAAAGTCATGGGCAAGTAAAAAATCCGCTCATTGATTTTCATTATTTTTAACACCTTGATTTTTAAAAATTCACGTTCCCATCAAGAAAAGAAAAGCAAAATGTCAGGAACTTAAATATATATTACTTGGTTACATATATACAATTTTTGATCAAGAAAAAACAAGTAGGTGGGAGGATCACTTGAGGCCAGAAGTTTGAGACCAGCCTGGGCGGCATGGCGAGATCACATCTGTACAAAAAATAAACAATATTAGCTGGGCATGGTGGTGCACACCTGTAGTCCCAGCTACTTAGGAGGCTGACGTGGGAGGATCACTTGAGCAATCAGGCGATGGGCGAGGCTGCAGTGAGCCATGATCACGCCACTGCACTCCAGCCTGTGTCTAAAAATTAAAATAAAAAATCATAAATATTTGCATGCTTGGGCTGAAGCATTAGGGTTGAGGCTTTGCCCCAAATTGTGAGGACTCCACCTATAGGTTCAGAGAGAGGAATCCTTTCCTTTTTATTGCAAAAGGTTATTAAAGACCATATATATAGGGTAGGCAGGGCTTTTCAATTTGAGAACCAACCTTGTGTTCCACTGGGCAGATGCCATCCAGTTATATCAAATATATTTACATATCATCTTCCCCAGGAGAGAGGGCAGGTTTTCTAATGTGAATGAAAAGACAACTCCAAATAACCTAATTTAAAAATGGGTGATGGACCTGAAGAGACATTTTGTCCAGAGAGGACATACAAATGGCCAACAGATATACTAAGGGTGTTCAGTATCACTAATCATCTGGGAAATGCAAATCAAAAACACAATGAGATATCACCTCATACCGACCAGGATGGCTATTATCAAAAAGTCAAGAGAGAGTAAATTTTGGCAAGGGTGTGGAGAAAAGGAACACTTGCACACTGCTAATGAGAATGTTTATTGGTACAGCCATTATGAAAAACTGTGGAGGTTCTTCAAGATATTAAAATAGGAACTACCATATGATCCAGCAATTCTTCTTATGGGTATATGCCCAAAGGAGATGAAATCAGATACCTCATAGAGATATCTGTGCTCCTGTGTTCTTGCCAGAATTATTTATAATAGTCAAGATATGAAAACAACTTAAGTATCCAACAAAAGATGAATGGCAAAAAAAAAAAAAACACAAAAACTTGTGGTATATATCTACAGTGGAATATTATCCAAACTTAAAAAAGAAGATTCTGCCATTTGTGACAACATGGAGGAAACTGGAGGACACTATGCTAAGTGAAATAAATCAGACACAGAAAGAAAAATCATTTCACTTATATGTGGAGTCTAAAAAAAGAAGTTGAAGAAATAGAAATAGAGCCAGGCTCGGTGGCTCAGCCTGTAATCCCGCGCCTTGGGAGGCTGAGGTGAGTGGATTGCCTGAGCCCGCGGGTTCGAGACATGCCTAGGCAGGCGAAACCTCATCTCTACAATAAATCAAAAAATTAGCCGGGCGTGGTAGTGCGCGCCTGTAGTTCCAGCTACTTGGAAGGCTGAGGCGGAAGGATCGCCGGAGCACAGCAGGTTGAGGCTGTGGTGGCCAGGAGCGGCCACTGCACTCCAGTCTGGGCGACAGAGTGAGACTCCAACTCAAAACTCAAGAACCAAAAAGAAAAACAAAAGAATGGACTCACTGGACTTCATCAAAATGTAAAACTTCAAAAAGACAGACTATTCCAGTTAGGAGGAATAATTCCGTTTTTTTTTTTTGAGTTGGAGTCTCACTCCATCGCCCAGGCTGGAGTGCAGTGGCACGCTCCTGGCCACCACAGCCTTGACCTGCTGGGCTCCAGTGATCCTTTCACCTCAGCCTTCCAAGTAGCCGGAACTACAGGCATGAACTACCATGCCCGGCTTGTTTTTGATTTATGGTAGAGACAAGCTCTCGCCAAGTTGCCTGGGTGGGTCTCGAACCTGCAGGCTCAGGCAATCCACTCACCTCGGCCTCCCAAAGTGCTGGGATTACAGGCTGAGCCACCGATCCCAGCCAGGAGGAAGAATTTCAAGAGATCTATTGTGCACCATGGCGACTCATTAATAATAATGCATTGTATACTTGAAAATTGTTAAGACAGTAGATTTTAAGTGTTCTCACCACAAAAAATGTATCTTTTGTATGTGAGATAATGCATATGTTAGATAGCTTTATTTAGCCTTTTCTTAATGTATACCTATATCAAAACATCATGCTGGACACCATGACTATTTATAATTTTACTTGCCAACTAAACAAATAGATGCAAATTTTTTAAAGATTATCAAATTGTGTTAAAAAAATAATCCAACTTTAAAAAATGTAAACTTCAGATTTTAAACAAGAACCACTAAGGATATGAAAAGCTAAACCACAGATTAGGAAAAAATATATACAATACA
The DNA here is from genome assembly GCA_963574415.1 of Tarsius wallacei. NCBI lineage: Eukaryota > Metazoa > Chordata > Mammalia > Primates > Tarsiidae > Tarsius > Tarsius wallacei. Next base: position 9,648 of record CAUYQG010053667.1, read on the forward strand.
TCGATAAAAAAAAATACTTTTAAGTAGAATTCATATTTTTAAAGTCTTACAACTTAATTAAAAGAAACTCCAACAAAATGTGGCACGATATTTGGCCACTTCACAAAAGAAAATATACAAATGACTAATAAGCACAATCAAGATACACAACATCATTTGTCTTAGAGAAAGCACGAATTAAAACAGCCATGAATTATCCACTTCCTGCCCATGGAAAAAGCTAAAGTTTAAACGACTGACAATACCAAATGTTGGCAAGGATACGGAGTAAATGGATTCTCAGACACTGCTGGTAGGAGTGCAAAATGTTACAATCACTTTGGAAAACTGTTGGCAGTTCCTTAAAAAGTTAAACATACACTTGCCTTACAACCCAAGCATTCTTCTCCTAGGTATTTTCCGAAGAGAAGCAAAAACACATGTCTGTAAACTCATGTGTACAAGATTGTTCATAGCAGCCTTGATCATGATAGCCACAAACTAGAAACAGCCTAATGTCAATCAACAAGAAAATGAATAAACAAAATTGTGGTAAACGTATACAATGAAATAAATACTGTTCAACGACAGAATGGGATGAGCTAATCATGTTCTAATGACTCGAGTGAACCTCAGAACCATCGCGTCTCACCCTGAGGATTCCCCCCGTAGGCAGAACCTCCTTTAGATCCCCATCTTGTGTGGGCACAGGCTTTGCCCCCTCTGCCTGGAGTTCTGCAGGGTCATTAAAACCACAGCTTCCAATGAGGAGGCTAGGGCAGATATTTGCAGGAATCAAGCCAGCTCTGAGCTCTTCTTAATTAACTAGATTCCTGTTTGCCCTCTGAAGAGTTCTTACTTTCCTGCAAGTTCAGAGACACATTTGTTTTGGTCCATTCTTCTGCATCAGGTGCGAAGCATTGCCTTAATTATACTCCCCCATGTATGGCACCACATTATCTTAGATCCATGCAAAACCCTTCATTTATTATTTATTCCCTTTTCTCCCTATTCCCCATTCCTGTCCCACTTCCATCCCCCTGGGTAGTCATCCAAGGGATTTTAGTGTGTGTCTGCTGGTGCAAAGTCTGCATTTTTGTTTTGAGTGTATGCATTTTTATTTTGCTTTTTAAAGAAACTTTCGTTTTATGTCAGGAATAAGACAAAATTACAATTACGACTGTGAGAAGGAAATAAAAGATAGGAAGATTAAAAGGAAGAAACAAAAATGTCATTATTTGTAGATGTTCTACTACTTACATATAAAATCCAAAGCTTATATTCACAATTTTTTAAAAAATAAATAAGGGAGTTTATCATCGTAGCTGAATTTAATGATAATACATAATAACTTATTACATCTTTATTTTATTTTATTTTAAAGATGTGGGGTACAATTCAGGATTGGGTACACAAGTGGTCATTGTACAGGCAAAGTTTGGGCGACTTATTGCATTCTTATGCACCAGAAATTAAGATAGGAAAGATAAATTAAAATGCCATTCCGCAACATTGAGTGAAAAGAACAAAGCAGAAGGCATCACATTCCCTGACCTTAAAATATACCACAAAGGCACAACAATCCAAACAGGATGGCACTGGCACAAAAACAAACACATAGACCAGTAGACCAGAATGGAAAGTCTAGAAATAAATTCACACATCTATGGTCAACTGATCTTTGACAATGATGCCAAGAACACATAGTGGGGAAAGGATAGTCCCTTCAGTTAAGGTTGTTAGGAAAACCAAATATCTACATGCAGACAAATAAAACAGATCTCCATCTCACAGCACACACAAACATAAAGCCCAAATGGCTCAATGACTTAAACACAAGACCCGAAACCGCAAAACTTTAAGAACAAAACATAGCCATTTACCTGACATTGGTCCAGGCAAAGATTTTTAAAATATGGTACCCAAAGCTTAGGCAACAACAGCAAAACAGACCAACAAGATTGCATCCAACCTAATGCCTCTGTGCAGCAGTCAACAGAGCAAAAAGGAAACGCATAGAATGGGAGAAAATACCCGCAAGCCATCCATCCAACAAGGGGTCAATATCCAAAATATGTAAGGAACTCATGTGACTCAATAGAAAAGAAAAAAAAAGAACTTGATTTAAAAATAGACCAATGACCTAACTGCCTATCTGTCTGGCTATCTATTTCAGTTTTAGATCCAGGAAATACATGTGGAGGCTTGTTACATTTGTTACGTGGATATATTGCATAATGCTAGGGTTTGAGCTTCCACTGAACCCATCAGAATACATGTATTTTTAAAGTACATATATGGTATTCTGGGGTTTTTTTCATTTATTTATCGAATATGTATTGAGTATTTACTATGTGCAAAGCACTATTCTAGACACAGAGATTCAGCAGTAAACAAAATTGGTAAAATATGTTTCATGCCATTCTTTACTTTGTTACTTTGTTTAATAATCTGTGCTTTTAAGAATTCACCATGTGGTGATACGTGCACCTCGTTATCATTGCCTGCCTGCCTACCCTAGGACTTTCCAGAGCCAACTAACTACTGTCATGACTTGAGTATGGCTCCTTCCAGATCTGTCATTCCCCCACCACAAAACGCTACTTTCAAAAATTTTTTCTCCTAGTAGTATTACACTCATTTAGCATTCTTGCCTTTCATTTTGCTCCGTAATATGCCAGCATATTAAGTAATCATATCCCTTAAACTATGGCATAGAGTCACATGAAGGATATTTTCCTTAGCCCATTTTCTTACGATGGACACTTGGTTCCAGTGTTTTTTCCTTTCGCTAGAATCCTTCAGGGAGCATACCTGTTTTTGCCTCCATGTGCACAAATATGAGGGTTCCTTGAGGGGAGATTCAGAGAAGCAGAACTGCCAAGCTTTAGGCCATGCACATTTTCAACTTTAATGGATATTGTCAAATCACCTCTAAAGTCACTGTAATAATATAGAAGACTTTTGCTTACCGCGTTCTCCCCAGCCCTTGAAACCATCAAATGTTAATTTTTTTTGCCAACTTGATATATTAAAAAAATAGCACCCTGTACTTTTACCTTGCATTTCCCTGATTATTAGTAAGGTTAAACAGCTTTCCATTTATTATATGCATTATATGTTTATTGGTCACTTGTATTTCCTCATCAGTCAATTATTCAGTTTATTCTTGGGTTGTCTCCTTTTTCTTTTTACTTTCTCTCTCTCTCTCTCTCTCTCTCATATTCTTAATGCTAATCTTCTGTTTATTATAAACGTTGCAAACAATTTTCCCTGGTCTGTAGCCTGCCCTTTAATTTTTTATGGTGGCTTTTCCCATGCGGAGGTTTTAAATTTTTATTTAGTCAAAGCTGTTTGTCTTTCCCTGCTGGCTATTGTTGTCTTAAGGTGTTTAATATGCTACTCCATTTATATCTGTTTTAGAGATTTATGTGCATTTGACCTATCTGTAACATATAAGTACTGTTAGATAGGCATGTGGCTTTTTTACAGCCCCAATAAATAGATAGTTGCCCAGTGGTAATGGATATTCCATCCTTAACCCAAGTGATTTGAGAAGCTACCTTCATGCTAAATTCCCATATGTACCTGGGTGTATACATGGATTCTTCAGTCCATTTCATTGATCTAGCCTCTAGTCTACTTATTACAAAAGTCTCTCTTCTTTGTATCGGCTTCTAACAAGTTTCCCAGCAATGCAGATTATCTGCATTAGGTTAGGGTTAGAACCAGGATATCAGAAAGCAGGAAGTCAGTAACAACAAAGGGCAAGGTAGAAGAAGAGACAGGACTTGAACCATGGGCAAAGCTAAGCTGCCAAGAGCTGGTCTGTATTGGATGCCAGCCTCTAGAAGTGGGGTTGGAAGGGGTGGTGATAGAAACACACAGGACTGGACCACACCTAAACAAAACACAGCCTGAAAAAAATCCCTGTCCAGGCTTCCTTCTCAGTTTCTTCTTTCTGGCAGGGAGAGTATTTGTCACATTGGAAAAAGGAATGTATTCTGTCAATATAGATGTCTAATATAAAATGCTCAACGGACATTGTTTTTCTGACTTAGCTTGCTTTATCAGAAGACAGGAGCCATGTGAAAGTGAACAGATAAGAAACATTACAAGAACTCAGATGGGGAAGTATGTTGTCTCCAGTTTAGGCATGTAATGTTCCCAATAAAGTATAGATCATTCATTTAGAATTTAGTGCAAGATGCTATTTTTTCCTTGTTTTGGATACATTTCTCCATGGTGAGTCCATTTCACAATCATTTCTTATTCTAGCAAAGTTTTCTTTCTTTTCTCTCCTTCTGCCCTTCCCACTAAGTGTTATCGTTCCCTCTGTTGGTCCGACTCATTTAATATTAATTCCTTTCTATCATCATAAGGCTTTAATTAGTTATTTTGATATATTCCCTAATAACTCTGGAGTCTGATTCATCAAAGTGATAACAAGAAGATATTTTGGGAATTTGTTCCCATTTAAATGACTAAATTATTTCTCCATTTGTTATTTATCTTCTTAAGGACATTCTAATGCTTGACACCAAACTTAAGCTCAAGAAACTGACTATCCATGAGCTGTTTTTTTTTTCCAGGGTGAATGTAAACATAAACTTAAAACCCAAGTTTTATCCTGTAGCAACACATTTTTGAGTCATCGTAAAGGAGGCAGGTAAGGCCAAAGCAGGAGAAATTGAGCCTTGCTTGAAATCATTTCCCTGGAAAGAGCAAATACCATCTGTGGTGATGGTGATGATATCTGACGGGAGGACGTCGATCCCCTCATAAAAGGAATCCCCAAGAATGAGGCTTCAGAAACGCAGTTTTTCCGCCCTAGGAAATCAGCCCAGCAGGGGAGGAAATGAACATTTATGGACAGCCTGCTGGTATGCGGCACTGTGTTGGCATTTAACACACCTCATGCCATGCCCCTGAGTATAATAAGGATGATATAAGTCTAATGTACAAGCTCGGTTGTAACCCCGTTTACAAACAAGGAAAATGAGACTTAGCGTCACCATGAGGAACTGAGCTCTTTGTTAAAAAATAATGCAGGGCTTATGGTACTCATCCTATATTAGTGTCAGGCACTATTTATTTCATCCTCACGATAGTCTTAAAGCATTATTAGTAGTGGTAGCAGTAGTATTATTTTCCACATTTTGCTGCCACAGAGGAGGGAGCTTAAGTCACTTGGCCTAAGTCACAGGGCTAGTAAGAGGAGAGCTAAGATTTGATTCCAGGAATTCTGGCTCAAGAACCTGCCTTTGTCACCACTTAGCAATGCCATAGTGTTTCTAGTTACAGAACTCTACTGTTCACTTGAATAGATGTTCACCAAATAGTAAGCAATGAAGCCAGAACTATATCTCAGTTATATCTTCCTGCTGCACCAAGTAATTAAGAGCTGGCAGGAGTGTAAATTTAAGAACCCTCTATCACTCTAAAAAACCGGTTACATATAGGTGAAGAACGAATTTGGGGCTCCCCATTACCAGACCTGTCACCAGGTTTTAGTGAATGGGGATTGTCACCCTTCCCCAATTCTCTCTGAATATTTAGAGAAGTCAGTTAATAAGGACAGTTGAGACTTCAAGATGCTGTGGTTCCTAGTGATTCCAAAAATGAGAGGTTGACCTGTCCAGAGAAGCCTTATCAGGAATCAGTATGAGATCTTCTTTCCTTTGTTCCCCAAGTTTTTCTGGAGCTAGACCTGTCATCACTGCTCACTGACAACAATAGAAACAAGGATAGGGATTGAGAGTGTTATGTTTTACATTCAGAACATGGCTGGGATGTCAGAATAGGGAAAATGAAGCCCACCTGATTGTTCTCAAGTAAATAGCAGGCAGGGCTGGACTCATTAAACACTATTTTTTTGACTCTTGTAAAAGGAAGACAGATTGTGAATGAGATGAAAATTGCGTCTGACTGCCTATAAAGCGGCCTAATTGCAAGGACATAAACACCCAGAATCTATTTTTCTCACTTCATGAGATGCTCGGGGGGGCAGTTTTTGCTGTTGGTTGAGCAGGTCAAGATTGTCAGAGCCCAGGTCTCTGCGATTCGCTTGATCTTTTCTTCATTGTGTCAAGGTGGCTGCTGCAACTCCAGCCATCAGGGGTAGCCAGGAAGTAAAAGAGAGAGGGCCAAGGAAAGTGGGTGCTCAGTACCTGAGGTGAATTCCTGTTCAAGATCTTCCTTTAAAACTCTACCCACTACCTTTGCAGACATCTGTGAGGCTGGGCACATGGCCCTCCCCAGTCATGTGGGATGAAAGGGACAGGGGCAACAAGAAATCTCTGCTACAAGTTTCGGTTGGCTCAGGACTAGTTGTTATCAACTTCAGCATCTCAGTACTGCCAAGTCTCTGTTGCCCACCAGAAAAGCTTTGAGAACGCTGGGCTGTTTCCACATCCTAGATTGTTTGGGCCAACGCTCTAGGGCTGGGAGAGCCCAGTAGAGTTCACACTGTGAAAGATGAAAATACACTGTCCATATTTCTGAAGCACTCATTTTTAAATCAAAAAAGAAGTAATCTTTTAATTTAATTTTTTTAGAGACAGAGTCTCGCTCTGTCATCCAGGCTGGAGTATAGTGGCGTGGTCATAGCTCACTACAGCCTCCAACTCCTGGCCTCTGGCAATCTACCTGCCTCAGCCTCCCAAAGTGCCGGGATTTCAGGTGTGAACCTCCATGGCCAGCCTAAAATTTGTTACTCTTGCTTGGGATGGGTGCATAAGTGCAGCTGGCTGCTGTTTTCTGTATTTGTGAATCAGGATGGTGATCCATGGCATCTATGAGCTACCCCAGCATCTAAAATGTTTTCAGAGACCGTAGGAAATAAATACTTTAGGAGAGGAAGGGGACCTGTGTCCTTATTAATCAATAGTAAGAGAAAATAAGAACAAGATGTAATTTCTTCCAGAGGCCTTTATGATTCATTTTGTCCCTCAAATGAGAGTTTTCACAAATGTAACTCCTTGGCCCTCATCTCTTTTCCATTTTTATGTATTTGTTGCATTACTCATTTATTCAGCAAAAAATATCTGATTGTTTGAAAAAAAAGGAAAAGAACAAGATGTAGAAATTATAGTTGGCCAAATTACTATGCATTGTGTTTTTTATCCACATTTCTTACTTTGAGGATGTCCAATACCCATCCTCACAGGAAGAAATTAACTAAGCCACAGTGGCAAATCCTGACAGCTCGAACTCATCCCCTGATTTTATGAAACGAGTGTGGGATCTCCATGGGAATGGATTGAGAACCCAGTCAAGATGGCAGCAGTTAGCATCTCTACCTTTATAAATTAATGTCTAACAGAGAAAAAAAATTAAACAATAAGCTCTCATCATCCTAGAATTCTAGGTGTGTAGGATTTTTTTCTTCCCTGATTTTCCAAGAAACACTGTAAAGCAGATACAGTATTTAGAGTACAGTTAAGCTAAAATGCAGTGTTACAGTCTAATGTGACAACCTAAATGTAATTACGAGGAGGTATAACTCCAGAGTTAGGCAGTGCCGAGGGTGCAGGAAAGGACCTGTAGGCTCTTTGGGATAATTACTTACAGAAGTACTAATAGCTATTAGGTTCAAAGCCAGAAAGCTCTAAGAGGCCCTGTTATTTATGTTTACCTCACTTAGTGTATTAGTGTGTTATCAAAGCACTCGGTGACAAGCACAGCTTGCAGGCATCCGTGAGCACTGCAAAATGAAGCAGAGAAGCTAATGTACCAGTGTCTTTCCCTGGCTGGGTTCCAGGCTGTGCTGAGGCTTTCTTAATTTAGAATTGACTGTAAACGTGGACGGCTTGCTTTTGTGCCGCCAACCGTACTACCAGCATCCCAGGAAGAAGTTAGCTAAGCCACAGTGGCAAATCCTAACAGCCCAGACTCATCCCCTGATTTTGTGAAACGAGTGTGGGATCTCCATGGGAATGGATTGAGAACCCAGTCAAGATGGCAGCAGTCAGCATCAGAGGAGAAATTTGGACGGAGCACCCAACGAATCAGAGTCCGGCTCGTGCGACAGTGCAGAGTCCCAACTTGTGCCTCCTGCAGGTGAGCACCCAGCAGCCCCTGCAAGACAGCATGGCCTTGCTTGCTTTAATCATCTGAGGTCCCGTGCTCAAGCTGAAAATCTCCACCGTCACACCAGGTGAATCCTGCCTTCCAAATAGTTTGCCCGGGACTAGACGTTATTGTTGGGGCAGAGGCAGACATACGATTCGATATGTCCAGGTACCCCAGCCTCCCTCAGTGATGTCCGAGCCAAGCAGCTCTTCCTCCTAATCAGTCAGAACCCGCAGTGGACATCTGATCGGGATGGGCTGGGCTGGGAGATTGGTTGCTCTTGTTGGAGCTGGCCTTCTGTGATTCCATCCAATCTTTGTAGGCACGCAATGAATGATGACGCAGGCTCCTTCCTGATAGGTGAACAGAAAGAGCTGAGGGTCTCACAGATCCAGAAAGAGGGAGGTCTGGGGAGTCGGTGCATTCTGTTTTCAGTTGTCCCACAGAGCGCAGCTGCCCTTGTTGCTGTTGTAGCCTTCATTTCTTCTCCTACTATTCTGTGGCAACACACCTCCACCCCCTGACCAGTGTCTTTTCAAAACTGAGTTAGCCCTGGATTTTGGCCTACCTCAGTTTGGAAGGATTTCTGGTTTTTGCAAAATGTCTCTACTAAGACAATGAAGATCCCTGGACTATCATTCTGCGACAGATGCTTCCCTGATTTTTTTTTTAACTTTTAAAAAGGCATAATTTCAAAGGAGGAATGAAGATTTCTTCAATAAGTACTTCACACACACACACTCACACACACACACACACACACACCCCCCTCTTGGTAACATATGGAAAGGCTATATCCTAAATGTGATTTTACTCCCCTAATGCTAGCCTATATTACCATGAAATACACATGGTAAAACAGTGCTAGTGAAGGTTACCTTTTATTGAGTGTGCCAGGCACAACAATAAACATTTTACAAATGCTGATTCATCTGTGACACAGTCCCATGAGTAAATATTATTATCCCTATTTTACATATAAGGAGACCAAGCTTCAGCTCTGAGAGACTCAGTCAATGCCAAAGAAGACCCAGCCATGCAGTCCCAGGTCTCTCTGACTTGAATGTCTGAAGAAGCACTGTCTGGACAATTTTCTCCACTCACTTGGCTCTGCGGGATATTAATAGGTGTTTGTTTCTGTTAGAATACTTTTGCTGTAAGTTGTAAAAAAAACCCGCCAATTCAGACTGGCTTAAAGGGTAAGAAAGTGTCTCACTAAGTGGAAGTCTAGAGTCAGGCAAACTTCAGGGTTGGTTGAGTCCAGGACTCAACAATAACCCAGGTTCTCTGACCTCCTCTGGCCTCCCAACTGTTGACTGCTGTGCACATTGTGTCCTCCAAAGAAGCCCGGTGCTGTATGTTCTTTTGCAAAGTGACCTGGATTGTCCTCCTATAGAGAGGAGAGACCACCTTCCCACCCTTTGAATCTGGGTGGGCTTGTGGCTTTTTGTAAGCAACAGAATGCAGCAGGAGTGATGCTGTCTGCCTTTGAATGCTTGATCAGGAAAGTGGTGCAGCATCTGGCCTCATTTCCTAAAGCATTTGCTCTTGGAGCCCTGAAGTCCAGTCTCCCTGGGGCCACCATGCTACGAGGAGGCCAAGCCACATGGCAAGGCTATGGAGAGGTGCTCAAGTTGGCCATTCAAGTCTCAGAACCAGACTTGAGAATGAACAAGCTTTCCGATGATTCAGCTCCAGCTTTCAAGTCTTTCCAAAGGAGGCTCCAGATACTGTGGAGCAGAAACAGACTGCCCCACTGCGTCTTTTCTGAATGTCCAACCCATAGAATCCATGTACCTAATAAAATGGTTAGATTGTCACACAGCGGTGATAACCAGAACCATGTCACTTTCATGATGGTAGCAAGATGATGGCAGCAGTTTCAGAAATCACATCTAGACAGGACAATAACTAGAGTTTAAAGAAGAGCTGCCTCTTTCTTTGGCAATCCCTCTTTCTCTTAAGAATGTCGAAATGTTTCCCAAGGGCCCTCAGCAGGCATCAAAGCATGTCTCTTTGGTCCGAATTGGGTCACGTGCCCATCTGGACAGGATGGCTGTTAGGGGACAACCCCAATGTCTGCTATGACTGTATATGAACAAAAGATCTTCCTGCTTAAATGACTGACAAACACTAGGCTAAAAAAGTTAAACTGATCTCTTACCTAAAAGACTGCTTAGCAACATTTATATTAACATATATTTTTCATTTCCAGCAGGGGAAATCATATGCCATATTTCTCATTCATATTTATTATGGAAAGGTTTTCTTTTGTTTGTTTCTTTGGGTTTTTTTTTTTTTCTTTCAGGAAGAGTACTTTGTTTCTGAAACTATTTTCTGCAGAACAAAACCTGGAAAAGATAATATAATTTTATACAACCTCTAAAGGCATGTCCATTAAAATCAGAAACATGATAAATATACCCGTTACCACAGCTATCATTTAACATTAGTCTACTAATCAGTGCAATTAAATAAGAACTCTGCCCCCATTTAAATAATGAAATTAGTGCTTTTCCCCCATTGGTTTCCCTCCTGTCCCTGTGTTTTAATCTTTGTTTATATAATATGAGACTTAGATCCAATTTATTATGATTAGATTATTGGTTGTTTATATTATGTCTTCTCTTTCAAGAAGTAACCACCTTATTTGCATTTTGTTCTATAGCCACATTTATGGCATTCATTTTAAATTCCATTTTAGATTTGGATAGTTTCAGTTCTCAGAAACAGGCCCTTTTATACCCTGTTTCCCCCCATCTTGAATCCTTGTTTTGATTCATCTCTCAGTGGGCTGATGTGCACTTTAAATAATTTATTTAGGATGGGTGCTTTCTGAGTTCTTGCATAGCTAATTTATATTCTGTTAACTTGCAGATGAATCACAACCTTGCTGGGTGTCAAATGATTAAGTAAAATCCCTGTCCCCTAAAAACTCAGTGATATCTCTCTATTGTCTCCTGGAATTTGGTATCCAAGGATATGTCTCAGAAGGGTTCTCTTACCCGTAGGCACCTCACTTTTTATGCCAAGATGTTTGAACAATGTTTTCCTTATTTTTGCATTTCAAATGCATCATTCATCAAGATATGTCTCAGTATAGACAATTTTTTTAAATTTTAAAGACGTGGGGTACAATTCAGGGTTAGGTAGGTCTTGCTTTTTTAAATTTTTTTATTTATTGTAGAGATGAGGTCTCATTTTAATCATTACTTTTTCCCTTTGATGTAAGTGGGGACCTGGTTGCTAGCGTAACGAGGAGTGGAATATAGGTCTCAGATCTTGACCTTGAACTCTGCCTAATTGGTTTCTCATTATGTTGCTCATTTCTCTTTTGTGGT
>CAUYQG010053669.1:0-16516 GCA_963574415.1 Tarsius wallacei
GCGCGCGCTATCACGCCCGGCTGATTTTTTGATTTTTTTGTAGAGATGAGGTCTCACTTGCCCAGGCGGGTCTCGAACCCGCGGGCTCAGGCAATCCACTCACCTCAGCCTCCCAAAGGCATGGGATTACAGGCTGAGCCATCGAGCCTGGCTTTTTTCCCCCACTTTTATTGCTTATCTTTTTCTTGTAGATTTATTTGAGTTCTTTTCTATCCTGGATAATACCCCTCTGTAAGTTAACATCTTCTCTGTAGGTTGGTTGATGTTTCATTCTCTTTCTGGAGTCTTGATGAGCAGAAGATTTTTATTTTATCAGTCATTTCTTTATAGTTTACATATTTATATCTTATTTAACGTATTTTTCCTATACAAAAATTATTATTCTTTTATACACCTGCTGAAAGTTTTATGGTTTTATCTTTTACATTAGGTTTTAATCAGTCGTGAATTTATTTGGCAAGTAGGTAGAAATCAATTTCATAGTAGGCAGAAATGAATTTTATATACATATTTTCATCACTGATCTACAGTGCAGTTCTGTCATAAGTCATTTCTATGTATTTTGAAGCACTGCTTTGAGACCTTCCAGTCTGTTTTTACTTACAATTTTAAACCTCTGCAATATATTTCACAGTCTTAATTAATATTATATTAAAAAATGAAATATTTTAGCATTAGTTTTTGAATGTATGTACTTGTTATATTTCTCTGCTTCTTTAATATATTTCAGTAAAATACAGTATTTTTTTAATGAAGGTATTAAAAGTCTTTTCAGATTTGCTCCAAAATAGTGCATATTTTATGGTAATATAAATGATATATTTTTATGATTTTTTAAGTGATTATTTTATTTTAAAGATGTGAGGGACTATTCAGGATTAGGTGCATAAGTGGTCATCATACATGTGAAGTTTGGGCCTCCCACTGGTTCTCACTCCACCTGGCTTAGGATCAGGTGCCCTTAATGATGTTATTGGCAGGGCTCGGTGGCTCAGCCTGTAATCCCAGCACTTTGGGAGGCCGAGGTGAGTGGATTGCCTGAGCCCGCGGGTTTGAGACCCGCCTGGGCAACTTGGTGAGACCTCGTCTCTACAATAAATCAAAAAATTAGCCGAGCGTGGTAGCGCGCGCCTGTAGTTCCAGCTACTTGGAAGGCTGAGGCAGAAGGATTGCCGGAGCCCAGCAGGGCGAGACTGCGGTGGCCGGGAGCGGCCACCACACTCCAGTCTGGGCGACAGAGTGAGACTCCAACTCAAAAAAAAAAAATGTTATGTATGCCCCACTGCTCCCAGGGCAGTGTCCCACTACTGCCAATCCCTTTCCTTGTAGTATTATGATAAATGTTAAGGGTCTGTTTATGAGGAAGAACATGTGGTACTCAGTTCTTTGTTTCTGTGATAGATCACTGAGTATGATAGACTCTAAATCCAGTATAATAGACTCTAAATCCATTCAAGTTGTTGCGAAGTCCATCCTTTTGTCCTTTGTTGAGGCTGCATACTAGTCCATCGCATATATGCACCACATTTTTTAATCCTGTCCACTTTTGATGGGCAGCACAGTTGATTCCATGTTTTTGCTATTGTGAATAGTGCTGCAATAAACACATATGTGCAGGTATATTTTTTGTAGAATGATCTAAGTTCCTCTGGATATATTCCCAGAAGGGAGATTGCTGGGTCATATGGAGGGTTGATTTTTAGATCTTTTAGAAATCCCACACTGTTTTGCACAAAGGTTGTACTAATTTACATTGTCACCAACAGTGTGGAAGCATTTCCTTTTCCCCACATCCTCTCCAGCATCTGTTGTTTTTTGAGTTATTAATGATGGCCATTCTGACTGGAGTTAGGTGGTATCTCAGTGTGGTTTTGATTTGCATTTATTTGATGATTAGTGAAAGTGAGCACTTTTTCATGTGTCTGTTGGCTGCTGGTATATCTTCTTTTGAGAAGTGTCTATTCATATACCTTGTCCATTCTTTAATAGGTCATTTTTTTTTCTTTAGGGTCCCTTGTAGATCCTGGATGTTATGTCTTTGTCAGATATACATACAATTGGCAAATATATTTTTCCATTCTGTGGGCTGTCTCCCCACTCTCTTAATGGTTCCTATGCTTTATAGAAGCTTTTCAATTTGACGAGGTCCCACTTGTGTATCTTCTCTCTCATGGCAAGGTCTTTGGGGGTTTTGATCAGGAATTAGTTGCCAGTTCCAATTTCCATAAGGGTGTCTCCTATGTTTTCCAAGATTCTTATAGTTTGAAGTTTTACTTTTAGGTATTCGATCCATTTAGAGTTAATTTTTGTGTATGGTGATAGATAGGGGTCTTGTTTCAATCTTCTGCACATGTCAGCCAGTTTTCCCAGCACCATTTACTGAATAGGTTCTCCTCTCCCCAGTGGTTGTTGCTGGAGGCTTTGTCAAAGATGAGTTGGTTGAGGAATTGAGGCTTTGCTTCTGGTATCTCTATCCTGCTTCATTGGTCTATATGCCTGTTCTTGTACCAATATCAGGCTGTTTTGATAACTGTAGCTTTATAGTAAAGCTTGAAGTCTGGAAGTGTGATACCTCCCGCTTTGTTTCTTTTGTTGGTGATTGTTTTGGCTATTTGTGGTCGTTTTTGTTTACATATGAATTTCTGTATTGTTTCCTGGTCTGATAATGATGTTGGTAATTTAATAGGTATTGCGTTGAATCTATAGATTGCCTTGGATAGGATGGTCATCTTAACAATGTTGATTCTTCCATTCCATGAGTATGGAATATTTTTCCATTTGTTTCTTTCTTCTTTGTTTTCTTTGAGCAGTGTTTTGTAGTTTTCAATGTAAAGGTCTTTCACTTCTCTGGTTAGGAAGATGCCCAAGTATTTCTTTGTGTGTGTGTAGCTATTGTGAATGGGATTGTCCTTTCTATTTGGTTCTCTGCCTGTTTGATGTTGGTGTATAAAAATGTGGCTGTCTTTTGCACATTGATTTTGTTCCCTGAGACTTTGTCAAAGTCCTTTATTAGTGCAAGGAAGTTTTTGGCAGATTCCCTTGGGTTTTCCAGGTATAAGATCATATTGTCTGGAAAGGAGAATAGTTTAACTTTCTCTTTTTCTATTTGGATATGCCTGATTTCCTTCTCTTGTCCGATTGTTCTAGCTAGGACTTCTACCACTATGTTGAATGGGAGGAAAGAGGGTGTACAGCCTTGTCTTGTTCTGGTTTTTAGGGGAAAATCTTCCAATTTCTGTTGATTTTGCAATATTTTGGTTATAGGTTTAGTGTATATGGCTCTTACAGTTTTGAGGTTGGTTTCTTCTATACCTAGGTGTTTGAGGTTTTTTTTGAATCGAGAATGGAGGCTAGATATATATATATATTTTTAGTTGGAGTCTCACTTTGTCACCCAGGCTGGAGTGCAGTGGCACGCTCATGGCCACCCCAGCATCAGCCTGCTGGGCTCCAGCGATCCTTCTGCCTCAGCCCTCCAAGTACCAGAACTGCAGATGCACACCACCAAGCCCAGTTAAATTTTTTATTTATTGTAGAGATGAGGTCTCACCAAGTTGCCCAGGCTGGTCTCAAACCCATGGGCTCAGGCAACCCTCTCACTTCGGCCTCCCAAAGTGCTGGGATTATAGGTGTGAGCCACTGTGCCCAGCCCGGAGGCTAGATTTTATGATTAAATTTTCTACCTTTTAAATTATATTTTCTATCTGTTTATTGATGGGAAATTCAGTTCATATTTGATTAATTTTTGTACAGTGATAATATATCCAGTAAACTTTTTAAACTCTCTTAAAAGTGTTGAAAATTTAACCGTAGATTACTCTGATTCCCATAAGGATGTCTCCTGCATTTTTCTAAGATTCATATAGTTTGAAGTTTTATGTTTCAGTCTTTGATCCATTTAAAGTTATTTTTGTGTATGGTGATAGGCAGGGGCTCTATTTCAGTCTCCTGAATGTGGTCAGCCAGTTTTCCCAGCACCACTTACTAAATAGATTCTCCTCTCCCCAGTAGTTGTTGTTGGAGGCTTTGTTGAAGATGAGTTGGCTGAGAAATTGAGGTTTTGCTTCTGGAATCTCTATCCTGTTCCATTGGTTTATATGCCTGTTCTTGTACCAATACCAGGCTGTTTTGATTATTGTAGACCTAAAAATAAAGTTTGAAAATGTGATAACTCCTGCTTTGTTTCTTTTGCTGAGGATTGTTTTGACTATCCATGGTTATTTATATTTTCATATGAATTTCTTTATTGTCATTTCTAAGTCTGAGAAGAATGATTTTGATCAAAACCCCAGATATTCATGCCATAAGAGATAAGATAGACAAGTGGAATCTCATTAAACTGAAAAGCTTCTGCAAAGCAAAAGAAACCATAAGAAAGTGGGTTGACAGCCCACAGAATGGGAAAAATATCTGCCAATTGTAAATCTGACAAAGGCCTAATATCCAGGATCTACAAGGAACTCTAATGTGTCAAAAGGAAAAAAAACCAAACAATCCCATTAAAAAGTAGGCAAAAGACATGAACAGATATTTCCCAAAAGAAGATATACGGGCAGCCAACAGACACATGAAAAAGTGCCCAGCCTCACTAATTATCAGAGAAATGCAAATCAAAACCACATTGAGATACCACCTAACCCCAGTGAGAATGACCATCATTAATAAAACAAACAACAACAGATGCTGGTGAGGATGTGGAGAAAAGGAAACACTTCCACACTGCTGTTGGGAATGTAAACTAGTTCACCCTCTATGGAAAATAGTGTGGTGATTTCTGAAAGAACTAGAAATTGACCTTCCATATGACACAGCAATCCCCCTTCTGGGAACAAACCCAGAGGAACTCAAATCATCTACAAAAAAAGATACCTGCACACACTTGTTTGTTGCAGCACTCTTCACAATAGCAAAAACATGGAACCAGCCGTGCTGCTCATCAAAAGTGGATGGATAAAAAAATGTGGTACATATACACAATTGAATATAGCGCAGCCATATAGAAGGACACAATTATGGACTTTGAAGCATCTTGGATGGTTTTAGAGTCTAACATACTCAGTGATCAATCACAAAAACAAAGAACTGAGTACCACATGTTCCCACACAAAAGGGGACCCTGAGCATTTACCATAATACTTTAAAAAAGGGATTGGCAGTAGCATGATACTGCCAGGGGAGGGAAGGGGAGAGAAAACAACATACATAATGGTACCTGATCTCAAACCAGACAAAGTGGGTACCAAAGGGAGGCCCAAACTTTACCTGGATAATGACCACTTGTATCTCTAATCCTGAATTGTACCCTACATCTTTAAAATTAAAAAAGAAAGAAAGAAAGAAAATTTAACTGTAGATTCTTTGGGGCATTTTATGTAGACAATCATATCATCCAAAATAATGAAAGTTGTGATTCTTCCTTTCCAAATTGTATCTCTTTTATTTCAACTTCTGCTCTTACATTGATGGCCAGAACTTTTCATTTTACTTTGTGTGAGAGTGTGTGTATGTGTGTGTGTGTGTATTTCTGCTCACATTTATTTTTTTCTTTATTTATTTTGGTAGTTTTAGAGGTACAAGTGGTTTTTGTTTACATTTATGTATTCTATAGTGGTGAGGAAGTCAGGACTTTTGCATCCATCACCTCCCACTAGTGTACATTGTACCTGATAGGTAATTTTCATCCCTTTCCCCCACTGGTTTTTCCCCCACTGGTGTCTCCAGTGTCCATTGTACCATTTAATATGCCATTGTGGATCTCTAGGTTAGCATTCTTTTTTATGGTGCCTTGATTCTTGGGGAGTATGTGTATGCGCGTGTGTGTATTTGTGATGGTAAAACCATCTTTTGCGGCACCTCATTATGCAATATTCTTTGAGGCCTTTGTGGAGGTGAGTTACTTTGGAGAGTGGAGAAAGGTTTGTATTTGTTTCTATCAAGTACCTGGCATGGCTTTAAGCTTTTATTTTTCAGTATAACCAAGCCAGGGAAATTTGGGCTGGACTACAAACCTGCCTGAGGATCATATCATAAATATTCAAATATTTTGTGTTCTTCTACTCTGTGACAAACTTTGAGACAGTTTTTCTTGTTTTCTCTCTTGGCAAGTTTAATTCTAGTTCAATCTAACCTGTAGGGATGTGAAAGTTAATTTTACATGCCAACTTGGCAAGGCCACAGTAACTATGTATCTGCCTGTCACAGTGACATTGACATTGACATTAACTATAGATCTGGTCAAACATTAATTCCAGAAGTTTCTGTGAAGGCATTTTTAGACAAAATTGACATTTAAATCAATGGACTTTTAGTAAAGCAAATTGTCCTCCATAATATGGGTGGGCCTCATCCAATCAGTTGAAGGTCTTAATAGATAAAGACTGACCTCCCCCAGGCAAGAAAGAATTCTTCCAGTAGACTGCCTTTTCACTCACACTGTAACTACTATCTGAGTCTCCAGACCGCCAACCTATCAGATTTGGGACTTGTTAAACCTCCACAATCATGAAAGTTATTTCCCTCATATAAATCAAATGTACTCTTTTCTCACCCTGTTGGTTCTGCTCCTCTGGAGAACTCTAACTAATACAAGGGTATAGGTTTCTTACATGGAGGGATTCTATTTGACTTCCCGTCTCAGGAGTCTTGGGGGCTCATTCTTTCTTCGACCTCAAATACGTTATGTCCCAGGGTTCACTAATGCCTCTAAACACACAGCAGTGTCGGTGTTTAGCTCACCATCTTTGGTGTCTATCTTCATTTAGCTTTAGGCCTTTGAATATTTTTCATTAAATTTACAGCTTTTGGGTACATTAGATATTTATTATCATTGTGCTTATTTAGGTATCAATTTTGGGGATACTTAGGGGGTTAGCCAGGGTTGCCATATGACCAGAAATAGAATAATATTTTGTTTTCTCAGTGCTATTTCTCATATGTCCTTCCTCTCATTCATTTATTTCAACTTTACAATAGCAGCCCTAATTTCTACAGGAAATTCCTATCTGCTTCAGGGATAACCATCAGCAGAATGTGTCCTTCTCTTTGTAGAACAAGAGAAACTGTGGTAGGCAGAATTCTGAAATGGCTCCCATGATGCCTGCCCTCTGATGTCCATGCTCTCTGTATCATCCCCTCTCTTTGAGGGAGGACAGGACTATGATGTATATTACCCAATGATTGGGTCACATTTTATGAGAGATGGTAAAAGGTAGTTCAGATGTCATTAAGGTTCCAAATCAGTTAACTTTCAGCTTATTAAAAGGGAGATTATCCTTGGTGGGCTTAATCTAATCAGGTGATCCCTTAAAAGGGAGTGGGCTCTTGCTGAAATAAATAATTCAAAGCACGAGAGACACTCCTCTGCTTGCCCCAAAGGAACAATCCACTTTTCAAACAGAGTGCCACATGGCAAGGCCCTGGGAGAAGCCTGTGGGTACTGAGAGTAATTTCTGGCAGCCAGCCAATTAGATAATGGGACCTCAATCATAATATAAATTCAGAAATAAACTCAGCAGTGCATTCTACCAACGATCTGAGAAAGCTTTCAAGTGGTTCTTTTCCTAGTCAAGCCTCTAAATGTGGATGAAGCCAACCATCACCTTGACTTAGTCTTGAGAGACACCAAGCAGGGCTAAAATGTCAAACTCTTGATCTCTGGAAACAGTGAGATGATACATTAGTATTTTGACAAGCCGCTTAGTGTGTGGCAATTTGTTATGGAACATTAGAGACCTAGTACAGAAGCAATCACACCTAAAACATGCAAGCACCCATCCCTTTTCCTTCCATCCTCTGAAATCTCACATCCCATTTCTTTTCTTAGTGGAGAGGAAGAACTCTCTCTCATAACTATTTTAGTACCAAGAACATTAAAGATAACATTTTAGAACAAAGCCTTCCTAATTTCTCTTTTTCAACCAAAGAATGGTGTTGATTTTGTAGAGAAATAATATTCCCTTTTGTATATTTAGACAAAATCTTCAAATTAGCACAACAGCTTAGATAAATTTATTTTACGTTTCTTACAAGACAGTCTTAGAATTTTAAAATATGGAACAAATTCATGTAGAAAACAGTAGTTATATTTTTAAAAGAAAAATTGATTTTTAGGGCCCATATATAAAAATCAATTAAGATAAAATTATTTTTCCCTTTTAATTTTTTTATTTTAAAGATGTGGGGCACAATTCAGGGTTAGGTATACAAATGTTCATTATGAAGGTACCCTTGTTGATAAGGTGTGCCCCCCTCCCCAGCAGATTCCCACTGCTGCCAATCCTGCTTCCCCCCACTCCCCCGAGCAGTTTCCTGCTACTGCCAATCCTTTTTAAGATAAAATTATAGTGATGATACTTTATATCATCACTGTATCTTAGGGAATATAATGGGTGACAAGGGACTGGTGACTCATTCCATATAATGAAAAGAAACCCAGGTTTTTCCTTATAAAACATTATTTCTTTAAGTTGCAGTATAGAGAGCCTCAAAACTTGCAGAGTTGTGTAATTTTGTTTTCAAATTCATAGTTGACAGGAAAACATACATGTAAATTACAATAGTTTTACTTTGATGTAGACAATTATTTTTTACCATTATTCACTATCAGCATGTGTTGTCAAAAATGACATCTTATACCTTGTACATCTTACAAGAAATAGACCCAGGACCTATTTCCAATTCTGCTTCATCAGGGGAACATGAAGAATTGATTTAGTGTGAAGAAGTATTTGATTCTGAAGAGAAGCCAAACTCCAGCCAAAGTTTGGCATCATAAGTCTGACCAGATAAAGTAACAGAAATATGTCATAGGCCACTTGATCACTTGCAAGCTCTCAAAAATTTATAAATAATTCAAAACGTCAGTGAATCACTGCAGGAGAAGTAGTGTACTAGAACCATAGCAGAATTACTTCCCCACTCAGAAACATTTGTTTCTTACTATCACATAGAATTATACACATCACAAAAGGCCTGCAGGTCCAGGGCTAAGTTGAGAAAATAAAAAGAACTGCGACAGTCTTAGCAGAAATAAAAATGATAGCCAAAGGCACCAGCACTGCAGTGAGTAAAAAAAGCTGACCACTTGCTCTTTCTACTGCATACACAGGCAAAGCTTTACAGAGCCTCCAAGCATCAAATTGCTATATTTGTCCATTAAGAACAAACAAAGCAAAAGCAAACCAAAAAAATCAATATTCATTGAGAAACCAGCTATGATGAAATGGGGAAGATTTTAAATGTCTGATCAATGCTACGAAGAGCTGATTGATATGCCAGTTAATGTCAATGTCACTGTGACAGAGTCTTTGCTGAGTTCTCTGAGGGTGACAGCATAAAATTGAAAAGAAGATTTAGCTGTGTGCTCTTATCTGCACAAGGATTCCAGTTATTATCCATACACTCTCTCCTCCTTCTCTTCTGTTTGTCACTGATATCCTAAGCCAAGTAGACTTTTGTTGCATGTTTGCAGTCCAGCCCAATCCCATGATGCTCCTAGAATGATGCAGTTAACGTACACGACGTTGACTTGGATGCTGAGGAGTCCACGAAAAAAAAAAAAGATGAGACATGATCTCTTTCCTCAGGCACCTTATTGCCAGTTGCAGATACATATGACTGTCCTAATGATACCCCAGACCCACTCCTACTCATTGTTGACCATATCTGTCCTAATCTAACCTCTCCATTGGTTTCGGCTTCTTGATTCTAAGTCACCAACTAGATTCCTGTTTTATGTTCCAGAACCATATATATATTTGAACATTGTTATCCAATTGACTTGTCTGTCTCTCTTATTCTGAGCTTGCTTGGTTGTCTCTAGTAGGAATGTAAAACTCCAGGTCTGGTAGCACAGAATACAACTTTGGCAAGCACTGGCAAGCATTCAATTCTCCCTTTGTTCTTTAAAGGGAAAATTTAGAGATTCACCTCCCTAAAACTTTCCCTAGAGATGTTGCCCTGTTACTCATACTGACAATAAGGAGACTGATTGACAGCTACAGCATTGCCTCTAGAACCAGAGGAGATGGCCAGACAGCGTGGGGTGAAATGCCAAGGAGACTGTGAGTTTAGAGTTGGGCAGAGAAGGCATGAATCTCAACAATGCCACCTCCTGGGTGTATCCTGTTAGAAAAATTGCTTAATATATTTTAGCTTCAATTTTCTTATTTCTAAAAAGAGGGGGGAAAATCTTATATTGCAGAATCATTGTATTAAGCTGGGATTATGTATGGCAGTCACCCCTTAAACTGTAGCTGAACAATGAAGCACAAAATGAAGTACAACTACTACTCCAAAGCTGATTTTGTTTTTTATGTGTTGGGGAAAATTGACTGTAGGGGAACAAAATGCTGAAGAAATGTAACAATCAAATTTACAAGTACAAATTGCGTCTGTCTTCTAGTAGGGTAAAACAACACAGAATCTATCCAGGGTTTCTGAAAATGGTGCTGAAATTCCTCTGAACAGATGACAGATGTGTTAAACACATAGGTATTTCACTCCTAGGAGAGTGCCTTAGGTCAGCATTTAGAGCCTACTTACTCTTATTTTATATAAAAAAAATTCATCAAGCTTAGCTTTTTAATTTCCTAGCTCATAGCATATTAGAAATAGAAAATCAAATGGAGGGAAAGAGTCCTGGATGAAAAATAAAGGAATTGACAATTTAATTATCCAATAATTCTTTCTGTGAGGGTTCAGTATAACAGACATCTTATATGGAATTTAGGTGCTGAAAAACTAATCTTTAGACTTAGATTTTATAAAATATATGATGCTATACACACACATAATGTGGCATGATTATCTTTATATCTTGAAATTCTAAATATTAAAACTCACCCAGAGCAAAGAATGGAGACATGTCCATATTTTTTTCTAGTGTGGAGATATAAATGATTGATACTTTGTTTTTATCCTGACCAAAAGATTTACCTTTCTGAGGGTGTTTCTAAGCCAAATAGAACAGAGTTAAGTAAGGTCGCCTCAATGACACTCAGGTGCTTTCTCCAACACAAGAGATCTGGCTTTATTTTTGCAAACAAAGTTTTAAGATCCTTTTATAAACAGAACAATTTAAAATATTCACTTAGGATGATAAAGTACATTGTTATAAAACAAAATGATCAATTTTCATATTTTTTATAATGTAGTAAAATGCCAAGGACAAAACATAGAAATTATCCTACTTTCTTGCTTTGCACAGCCCCAGACAACTGAGAAATGATAATGCCCTATACTTAGGTCAGGCACTGTTTTCAATCTTCCACAGGGCGTATTAGGTCTTTCTGAGTGACAGCCACAATCCTTTCTTAATGGCAAGAAGAAATGCCACCTAGAGGTCTTAACATTTTGTCTTGGACCTTGACTTAGTTTCCCTCCACGCTAGTTGAACTAATTTTATTGAACTTAAACATCTTCCCTCCCCTATACCTGATAGGCATTTCTAGCTGACTGAGCAGCCAAGCCTGTATCATTCATAACCATATGATTATACAAATATATAAAGAATAACAGCATTAAAATTAGCCAGCCGTGATGGCACATGCCTGTAGTTCCAACTACTTGGGAGGCTGAGGCAGAAGGATCCCTTGAGCCCAGGGACTGAAGCTGAGGTGAGCTATGATCATGCCACTGCACTCTAGCCTAGATGGCAGAGCATGATCATGTCTCTAAAAAAAAGCATTATAAAAATAACTGATAGTACTTTGAGATTACTGTTGATTAGAAAACAGGTACTGGAGTATTTATATGTCACAAAGCTAACTTACAATTGATCACTGATTATAAGTCTAGCACACATAGAATCAGATGAAAGTTTTAATTAAAACAGTTTAGAAATTATTGTGACTCCATGATTTAAGGACACTTGAATCTGTGGGTTTGGACATATGCACAAAAAAATCAAAACTAGCTTCTGTGATGCAGTCTTATGCTTTATATGACAAAATCCATAGCACCTATCAGAACAAAATTATAGTCAAATATTTTATGATCACTAGTTAAAACGAAACTCAGTATTCCTGGCATGAATGAAATATCATGAATGTGTCAATAGAAAACACTTCAAATAAGCCAGGGTGACAAAAAAAAGCATGAGACAATACACACGAAAGTGACAAAAAAAAGCATAAGACAATACACATGAAAGCAGAGCACCTATATAATGTTCAGGCACACTCTCATGTAAAATATTAAAAATTGTAGTATGTATTTATATATAAGTATATAAATATATAAATTATAAGATCATTTTACTACATATACTTTTATATATAAAAATATTTACATTTATATACATTAAACTATATATATATACACATAGAAAACACATACATATTTATTCTAAAATTTACCTTACTACATGTATTTGTTTCTTAGGGTTGCTATACCAAAGTATTACAAACTGGGTAACTTAAATGTGTACTCTCACAGTTCCAGAGGCTAGAAGTTTGAAATCCAGGTGTTGGTTGAGCTCTACACTCCTGAAAGCCCTAGAGAATCTGTTCCATGTCTCTTTGCTTCTGGTGTTGCCCACAATCCTTGGCATTCCTTGGCTTGTAGACGCCTTGCTTTAATACCTGCGTCCTCCATTCACACATGTTCTAACTGTGTGTCTGTGTCTTCACATGGTGATTTCCTCTTTGCCTGAGTCTGACTCTGTGTCTCTTCTTTTCTTCCAAGGACATTCGTCCCTATTAGATTAGAGGACTATTCTATTCCAATATGACTTCATCTTAACTTACATCTCAATTGCACATGCAAAGATCCTATTGCTAAATAAGGTCACATTCACAGGTACCGCGTGCTAGAACTTCAGCGTATATTTTTGGGGGATACAATTCAACACACAACAGTATAATATATATATACTCAGTGTATATATATATATTCTAAAAATGCTAAATATATAAATAACAGATATAATACAAAGTATAATAAATATGTGAAACACAGACTATAATAAATACATATTATGCTATAAATTATATATCATATTGTAAATATATACTAAATACATATGCAAATTATATATAAACTTCATTACTAACATTCTTTCCTGTTTTATAATCTTCACATGTTACAATCCATACTTATAAAAATATTTTCACAGTCTGTTCAAAATTAAAGTGCTAAGGGTTATTAAAATATGGAGGGAATAATTTTTTAAAAGTCAGCATCAATCCACCCTTTGTCCTCATTGGAGTGACCCTTCTTCAATGGTCCTCTCCACTCCTACGAGCATCTGTGGGCTTCATTCCACTCATGGCTTACTCCACCTCACACGACTTGCAAAGAAACACAGGGTCCCTGGACTGAGAAGGTAAAAAAGTCTTTCTGTAGCCCTCAAATCCTGCCTCTTTTTATTTCTAAACATCTTGCACACTTGCATAATTAGCTCATTCTTAGTAGATCTTGTTCTTAACCCTCTGCTTGTCAGATAAGAACGACGTGGCTGGGCGCAGTGGCACAAGCCTGTAATCCCAGCCCTTTGGTGGGGGGTCATGGCAAAGGATTACCTGAACCCACGGGTGCAAGACCAGCCTGGGCAACATGGTGAGATCTCGATAAATTAAGAATTAGCCGGGCATGGTAGAGTGTGCCTGTGTTCTGGCTACTTGGAAGGCTGAGACGGAAGGATCACCGGAGCCCAGAAGGTGGGCACTGCGGTGGCCGTGAGCATGCCACTGCACTCCAGCCTGGGTGACAGATTGAGACTCCATCTCAAAAAAAAAAAAAAAAAAAAGAATTATGCCTGTCTGAATGGCTTCATGTGTCAGCCTTCCGCCCCTCCTTCCGGGGACCTATACCCGATCTGGTGCAACAGACCCATTTGCTACAAATGTAGTATTTCTTCAATCAAAATGTTAAATGCATATTGACTACTGAGAAATCAATGAAAGTGGAAAAAGCATTTTTCTAATCATAGGTTACATTTCTATTTAAAGGAACCAAAAATAAATTTCCTGAAAGTGAAACATTGCCTTAACATGCTTATGTTCTTCAATGACTTTATTCCCCCTGCTCTTAACACTCAAGCTCAAAAATTAACAAGAGCTTTTTAGTGATATATGTAACATATATGAGTATACACACATATATGTATAATTTTACATATTATTATTCATTCCTCCATTTCATAATGATTTACTTACATTGAGTCCCGAGACTATTCTTGTATTAGTCAAGTTTTTCCAGAGAAACATTCTAGTAGGATTCTTATTTAGTAAAATATATAAGAACTAGGAAGCAATATATAAGATATATATTCATGTATATGAAGAGTTTTATCATGGGAATTTGCTCAGGCAATTATGGAGGCCCAGAAGTCCCACAATCTGCAATCCAGAAGCTTGAAAGCTGGAGGCCCAGGAAAGCTGGTGGTGTCAGTCAATCCACATCCAAAGACTTGAGAACCAGGGGAGACATAGAGTCATTCCAGATCTGAGGGAGGAGGCCTGAGAACAGGGAGAGTAGAGAATGTACTACTTGGCTCCAAAGGATCAAGAATGAGGAAGGAGCTCCAATGTCCAAGGACAGGAGAAAATGGATGTACCAGCTTGAGAAAAGAACAAATTTTCTTTTTCTCCAACTTTTTGTTCTATTTGTGTCCTCAAGAGATTGGATGATACCAATAAGGTGAGTAAGACCTTCTTTACTCAGGTGACTGATTCAAATGTTAACCTTTGCCAGAAACACCCTCACAAACACACCCCCAGAAATAATGTTATATCAACGAACTGGGCATCTCTTAGTTAGTATTGTCAAAATAACATAAAAAAATCAACCATCAAAAGTTTGAAAGATATTTTATTGCAAAACCCCAAAAAATACATATGTAAGTAACATAATCATAACTTAAAGATGTAGTATGTAGGATAATTAACTTTTTTCCTGAATTCATACTTAAAGAAACATCTTCTGATTCACACATAATTATTTCATCTGTTCTCATAATTTTTATCTCTTTCTGTGATTTTTTGACTATTATTATTATTATTATTATTATTATTATTTTAAAAGCAAGATTTATTGAGAGGACAGAAAAACTCCCACAGTGGGAGGAAACCTGAATGGGATGCCCTTTTTTGACTATTATAAGGACTAAGGAAGGGTTAGAATTATGCAAACAATAATCTTCAGGCCTTCATTCACAACCTTCAGGAGCTACCATTAATCAGATTCTAACTTCTATTTACCAAAAGTAGACAGAAACATCTGTTTGTGTAGTGATTGGGGGAAGGGTTATTAGGTACTTCAGTTTCTGGTATAATATAGAATACATTTTGAGTTTGAAAACATATTTCATAAGGGAAGACTGTAATTGTTTTGCATAATAGCAGACAAAATTGAAAAGAAAGTATAATTAGGAAGTCTGGCTCTAAAAATTATTTAAAATTCTCAGCAAATATTAGAAATTAAACAATTACAGATAGATTAGAGAGTATAAAAAAGCCTCAACACATATATCATAGGCAAAAATGTACACTTTGATTAATGAAGAAGGAACATCAATCATTTTATAAATATGTTGGGAAAATTTCGTAGTCAATGGAGGAAAAATAAGCTTGGAGAACTAGCTTGTTAACCTAAACCAAAATAAATTTGAATAGGTCAATAATAAAGATGCTTTGGTTTTTTAATTTTTAAACAAATTTACATATAGGAAAAATTTGTGATGTACTGTTCAATGAGCTTTGATACACACAGACAGCCCTGTAAGCTCACATCAGCCTAACACCACAATCAACAAGTCCTATTAACCTCCAAACTCCCTCAGGCTGTCTGTTTATATTCACTCCCCCCATTGCTAACCCCTGAACACTAGCCATCTATTCTTTTTTTTTTTTAATTTAAAATTTTTAATTTTAATGATGTGGGGTACAATTCAGGGTTAGGTATACAAATGTTCATTTTACAGGTACCCTTGTTGGTGAAGTGTGTACCCCCTCCTCTGGCAGTTTCCCACTACTGCCAATCCCAACCTCCACTATCCCTCTCCCCAGAAATTTCCCACTACTGCCAATCCCTTTCTTATTATATTATGATAATTGTTCAAGGTCCACTTATGAATGAGAACCTGTGGTACTCAGTTCTTTGTTTCTGTGATAGAACACTCAGTATTATAGACTCTAAGTCCATTCACGTTGCTGTGAAGTTCATAATTTTGTCCTTTATGGCTGCATAATATTCTATTGTGTATATGTACCACATTTTTTAAATCCAGTCCTCTTTTGATGGGTAGCACGGTCGGTTCCATGTTTTTGCTATTGTGAATGATGCTGCAATAAACATGTGTGTGGAGGTATCTTTTTTTTTTTTTTTTTTGAGTTGGAGTCTCACTCCGTCGCCCCAAACTGGAGTGCAGTGGCATGCTCCTGGCCACCGCAGCCTCGACTTGCTGGGCTCCGGGGATCCTTCCCCCTCAGCCTTCCAAGTAGCCAGAACTACAGGCGCGCGCTACCACTCCTGGCTAATTTTTGATTTATTGTAGAGATGAGATCTCACCAAAGTG
>CAUYQG010053677.1:0-59243 GCA_963574415.1 Tarsius wallacei
CAGCAGGTCGAGGCTGCGGTGGCCGGGAGCGGCCACTGCACTCCAGTCTGGGCGACAGACTGAGACTCCAACTCAAAAAACAAACAAACAAACAAAAAAACCACATTATGACCAGCTGGTACTCATTCAAATTTAATTTAAAAAAATAACTGTCGACATATACTAGTAGAATTGAGAACAGAGGCACAGCTCCAGCTTTCCTGTGACAATCTCCAATTAAGCCAAACCTGAAGCCTGTCCATTCCTTTATTTGTTTGTTTTTGGTTTGTTTATTCATTTTTTTCACTATAAAGCTTTCCCTACCTTGTGTCTGTCTTTGAGTCTCTGCAGGTGGTGGTAGCTGACCCCTTGCCACTACATACTCTGAATAAATAGTCTCTGGTCTCATTGGTGGCCTTCATGTATTTCCACAGAACAAATACTCTTGTGGAGTTGGAATCATATAATCATTTACTGTAATAAATAACCTTTGCTACTTGTTCAAAGTTCCATGTACACGTGGGGTTAGCAATCTTTGCAGACCAGCCTCCTCTCTCTGGAGAAACATGCCCAGTCTTTAAGTCCTTACTGAACACAATGCCGTAGCACTTTGGTGACTATAACAGTTCTCCGCTGATAGTAAATTTCCTGAAGCTTGCGTGTTTACACCGCATTCGAATATAGTCATATAGCAATACCAGAGATTTACAGATTTTTGGGTTGTTTCATTTGAAAGAGAACATGGAAAAACAAATGTGGTGAAGGTTTTGAGAGCACTGCTTCTTCAAGGTCACAGACACAGTAAACAGGGCTAGGACTGGTACCCAAATCTCCTGTAAAAGCAGAACATTTTTTACTCTATCACCCGTCTTCTTTGGTGACCTATTTTATGATAATCAAATAGATCCTAATCTAAAGAACATGTTTTCTACTCTTCCATCTTTTAAAAAATATCCCACAGGTTCAGTGCACACCTACCACACACACACACACACACACACACACACACACACAGACACACACACACAAGTGCGTATCTTAAGTGCGCTGTAACAAGAAGCTTTGCTCGTAATTAACTGACTTGCTAAAAACATAAACATTATGACATAACTTACAGAAACAAAATTCTA
Organism: Tarsius wallacei; assembly: GCA_963574415.1. Lineage (NCBI taxonomy): Eukaryota > Metazoa > Chordata > Mammalia > Primates > Tarsiidae > Tarsius > Tarsius wallacei. The sequence goes on from CAUYQG010053677.1 coordinate 1,110, forward strand.
ACTTTAGTTCTTTAACTTAGAAGCCATTTATATGACTAGTAGGGTAACCGATATTTAAATAATATTTTGATAATATTAAAATGAACCATCTGCAAGGTTTTATTATTTTCTCAGCATGCTCTTCCTCTGGTACCTGCACGCAAAGTGAAATGAATAAAACACAGGCTCGTTTTCTCTTTGCTCAGCATCTAACATGAGTGTCCACTGACTGATCAGATTTGAAGGTTCCTACATGTCTTTTCTAATGCTTGGTAATGGACATAAACAATGCATTGCCGCCACTGACCTCTCAAGGTCTTCAGCCTCTGAATTTTACATATTTCTGGGTAGAAGGAAACAAGAGAAACTATAAGAATCCAAAGGGAGGTTAGAGGAGACGATTAAAAGAGAAAGATAAATAAATACACCTGTCTGGAAAACCTGCTCAAATGCTTAATCCATTATTTAAAAAGGATACTTATCTCTTTCTCTTACTGCAATTTCCATTTGCTTTAGAGGCCCCGGAATTTGTGAGTTTGTTTTTTAAATAAGAAATTTAAATTCAAGCAACTACTAATTATTCATGTCAATAATACACTGGGTTAGCATAAATTATACCCAAACTTCATTTTAACCTATAGTATAAATCAGACCCTTTATCAAAACTTACTGAGAGCCCAAAGGCTAAGGCCTCAAATCCTGGAGGAAAACACACTCAAATTAACAAAGGGAAAAACAAATAGGTCTGAAGGTTGCATTATCATGATTATGAGCCCTGTAATAATTAATGCATTGTTTTATAAAAGATGAAAATTTATACTATAGGTAGCAGGTATATAGGAATTCAAGGCTAGATAGCCATTTTCTATATTCTTCCAGCTTTCATTGAAGAGTGAACAGCCATTTAGACAACTCCCATGAATCTAGTTATTTTCATTCTCAAAAGCATCTGAACATTATCCTGTTTATTCTACCAAAGATACCAGGCTAGAGGACAAACATACCTGTGTCAGAGAAGGGCCTGTCAGGAAACACCGGGTTCTTTTACAACAGGTAACATGAGAAGAATTTATTCAAAGGGTTTATATAAAGATGCAGGTAGGGTACGGAGGAACCAATAGAGAAGAGAGTAGTATTCTGGCCTAGAAACACTGGGAAACTCTTAGACCTAAGGAGACTTGGAGGAGGATGTGGTTACTGGTATCCAGAAAGGGCAACTCTTAGGAGGTCAGCCTTAGTAGGATCACCTAAAGGGAGTTAAGATCCTCAGGGATGCAGCTAGCCCCCAGTGACCCCGAAAGAAGGGAACAGAGAGTAAACATCCCTTCTTAACTTTCCTGAATCCCACTGATCTACTCAAGTCTTCCATTGGCCAAGCCCAAGGGAAAGCCAGAGGGCAAGAGAGCCCATTAACATGGACCCTTAAGGTCAGGTTTCTGGGGTACTAGTAATGTGGAAGGTTAGAAAAAAGATATCCAGCACAAAGGCCTACTACATATAATACCATTTAACGGGTCAGTTACTTCAGTTGGAACACATTTTGGTCATTCATCTAGATGGACCAATCAAGGTCTGGACTCTTATCATCATGCCAAGAAGGAGCAAATAGACATGTCAAATCCCAAACTAAACCGAAAATCAACTTCTCAGCATCTATTCCCTATATTAGTAAATGTGATCCCATTCACAAGAAGAAAAGTCTTATAAAAGAAATAATAATTTTACAGGTGCTGTGAAAAGTGATTGGAGACACATCCAGCTCAGACTAGGGAGAGTGAAAGAAGGCATTACCAGAAAACTGACATGCATTCAAGGAGGAGGAGGAGGAGGAATTCTCCACATTCAGATGGTGGAAGGGTGACCAGCTGGGGCATATTTCAGGGAACTGCACAAGTCCTGCAGGGCTGGTGAGTGAAGTGGAGGAGGAAAGTATACATGAAGCAGAACAGACTTAACAATGAGGGAGGAGTTGGATCATAAAAGATCTTGTATTTTTAACATACATCAAGACATTAAAGATTTTAGTGTTCTTATTTTGGTTCGGAAATTATCTCAGATGGCAAGATGGGGATGAGAACAGAGATAAGGGAACCATTTAGAAGACCCTTATTAAGGATCTATCCTCGAAGGGAATAAACTAACATAATGGTGACTGTAGATGGCTGGGGAGAAGTTTGGTGTGTAAGGTTTTTGAGAGCTCTTAAACAGGAGAAACTACATGGTGAGAACTGTCAGGACTTGATGACTAATGGCTGTCAAGGTTAAGGGGAAGGGGTGGCTGGCTTCTGGTCTGAAAAAAGTCTTTCCCTATGGTACTGCAACATTCCATGTGCGTGCACTTAAAATGTTACTTACTTCACTAACATTTATTGCATCATGAACCTGTATGTATAGAAATGAATTTTCTAAAATATTCTGGAGAACATCATCCTAAGTGAACTAACACAGGAACAGAAAACCAAACACCACATGTTCTCACTTACAAGTGGGAGCTAAAACAAGGATCTGCAAAGGCATACAGGCCCGTATAATGGACACTGGAGACTAAGAAGTGGGAGGGTGGGAAGGGGCAGATGGATGAAAAATCCCCTATGGGGTACAAAGTGCACAGGTAGGGGTGGTGGGTACAATTAACTTCCAGACATTTTTGCCGCTATACAATGCATCCATGTAACGAAAAACTAATTTCCCTACAACTATTGAAATAAAAACATTTTTAAATATAAATTTTCTAAAATATTTGGTGCAGGTTCTTTCATGAAAATGAAATCTATGGCTGTTATCATCTGAATGTGCCCCTCCAAAATTCATGTGTTGAAACCTAATCCCCAATGTGTTGGTATTAAGAGTTGGGGCCTTGGGTGACAGTGACTAGGTCATGAAGGCAGAGGCCTTGTGGGTGGGGTTAGTACCTCTATAGAAAAAGCCTGAGTGAGCTTGTTTGCCACTTCCACCATGTGAAAACACAGCAAGAAGGCGCCATCTTAGTGGAATAAGCCCTCAGACACAAAATCTACTGGTGTCTTGATCTTGGAAGTCCCAGCTTACAGAACTGTAAGCATTACATTTCTATTATTTATGAATTATCAAGTCTAAAGTTATTTGTTATAGCAGCCTGAACTAAGACAGCTATATATGAAAAGCATCAAATATTTTTTACAGCTGCCTGTTTTGTATATATTAGGCCTCTAGTAATATATAGGGGGGTGCCAAAAAATATACACATTTTAAGTATGACATTCAGTCAAAAGGTGGCGTTAATCAAATGAAGGCTAGTGTCACCATGAAGTAGGCAGGACAGTCAAAGAAAATGGCGGAAGCACAGTCGAGCATATATCATACTACACATTGCTACTGTAATTTAATTCAACTTCAAAAGTAAGACATAGATAGCATCTCTTAAAATGTGTATACATGTTTTTGGCAACCTCTATATACTTGGAGTCAACATTACATACATTCATTTCTTAGACATTGGTCAAATAACTACTATTAGTATATTGTAGTTATTTTGCAAAACTATTAGAGAAAATTGTTTTAAATATTTGGAAAAACAAATCAGCCTCTGATAATGACCCTAATTTTCTTTGGAAAGTTTTATCTGACCACTAAGCTATGGGATAACTGTATTTGAACATATTTGGCTAAATCCTTGATGTAAAGAAAAAATGTTTCTACCAGCTATGGTCACAGATCTATTGTGCGTATATGTACGTGGGTGGTGTGAATGTGTGTGTGTGTGTGTATGTGTGTGTGCACGCGTGTGTTTTCTCTAGTGCTGATTTAACATATTTCCCTAAGCAGAAAATGTTGACTACATCCATTGGCTTTGCTCTGGAACACTGTCTCCTAACAGTCCTCGTCTAGAGGAAAGAGAAAGAGAAGGCCACACACACTTTGGTTTCTGCAACATGGCAACATTTGTAAAACCAAAATAATGTGTGAAAGGAAGACTAAAGAACAAGAAGAAGCCGGGCTCGGTGGCTCAGCCTGTAATCCTGCGCCTTGGGAGACTGAGGTGAGTGGATTGCCTGAGCCTGCGGGTTTGAGACCCGCCAGGGCAACTTGGCGAGACCTCATCTCTACAATAAATCAAAAATTAGCCGGGCGTGGTAGCGCACGCCTGTAATTCCAGCTATTTGGAAGGCTGAGGCGGAAGGATCGCCGGAGCCCAGCAGGTCGAGGCTGCGGGGGCCGGGAGCGGCCACTGCACTCCAGTTTGGGCGACGGAGTGAGACGCCAACTCAAAAAAAAAAAAAAAAGAACCAGAAGAAATGTACTTCCATTCACCCTGGTTAAATCTTCCTCAAAACAGAGATAAGAAACAAAATGAAAAACCCATTCCTTTTAGAAAATGAGTCTTTAACCCAAGGGTTGGTTTATTTAGAAAAGAAATTAGATTCTGGGCCCACATACCACACGTTCAAAATATAATGCTATGGTGTCATCTCCTACGAAATGTTGCTATGACTTTTAAGCAAGAACATTTAATAGGAAGTAACCTAGGGAAGGGATGACCTAACTTAGCCATCAATAATTCATTTACTGGAAATAGGAGTAGAGGTATGAAATGCCAGCAGACTATTTCATTTGTAGGGAGGCGTTTTCTATTTTAAGCCTAAAACAATGCAGTCAGCTTTATTTGGCAAGCTAATATAAATGGAGGCAGAGCTGAATCGAAGGACAGGTTTTGATGATCTCCTCTAATCATGCTACTTCTTTAGCATCAGTTACTTAGGTCTGACATACCACCATTTAGAAAGTTGAAGAAGTGACAAGAAAGGGATTTTTATGGCTTTTGTACTTCAGAGGTGACTTCCTTCAGGCCAAAGCTATGACACTAAAAATCTAATCATGCAAATCGAAGAGAGATACTTTGCATCAAGTTTTGAGGGTACATTCTCTATTAGTACTAAAAAGCCTTCAGGCATTCGCATTTCTTACTAAGTCGTCTCCAAATTCAACCTGCTAGGAATCTACATTTTTCCTCACTGTATCCCCCAAGCATTTAGCACAGAGCCACACACAAAGCAGGGTCGCAAGGAACATTTGTTGAATGAATGAACAAATGCAGCCAACTATGAAATAATTCCAACTATGCTCTGAAGTCTCCTGATCTGATTGTACAATGAGAAGGCATTTGCATAGCATATGCCTCCACTTCCTTATTCTGCCGATGATTAGAAATTCTTCACTCCTGCTATCACTACCTTATATCAAATTTAAGGACTCATGTTCCACCACGGGAGATGCGGAAATGGAATCAAAAACAGACTAACTGAAGACTTGCATGAGTCACAATTCCCACCCCTCAAAGAAGCAGAAAAGCCAATCTCAACCTCTAACTATAGAAACAGACTTTCAAACCTTAATTTAAATGTGAAATGTTCATATGAACACATATTTTCAGAAAACAGTAATTTTTAACTGATTATTTATCAAGACTTAGATATACAACTAGAACACGTAATTCCAACAATAAAGCTATAATTATGTGGTCAGCTTGGTGTTTTACACATTTTATTGCCATTCTTTAGAGGCAAGTATTATTATGCCCAGTTTAGAAATTTTTTTTGAGTACTAAAGTTCAAAATAGTTAAGCCCAAAGACCATCAAGCTAATCAAGAAGAGCCAGGGCTAAAAGTCAGCTTCTCTAAACTACAGACTTAAACTCTTATTTCCTAATGCTGATGACCGCCATCCAAATGAAATTAGCAACCCATGGATCTGTGCTTAAAGACTGACCTATCAATCATATCTATCATTGTGGTCTAATAGGCAGAGAGGATATTTTAAGTCTAAATGCCCGGATACATGTCCTTGATTAGAAAAAAAGTCAGGCAGAACTGTACATCCACACACCCCAGGGTACTGCGACTTCCATAAAACAGAGGTGGTGATTGCTGGTGTTGTATCCAGAAAACGCCATATTTCACTGTCAAGACTACACACCTGAGCACACATCTGGAACAACGTCTTGTCCTCCAACAATCAAACTCCCATCGCTCTCAACGAACCACGGATAGTGCTTGGAATGGGTCAAAACAGGACACACTAGAATACCTCAGAGTGAGCATGACCACAGTGACTCTTCTGGAACAAAGGTCTTAGGAAGCAGCCAAGTTTAAAAGAAATCCTCAGAAAGGATTTTAAAAGGATAGTCTATAAAAAGTCATCAAAGCCAATACTGAAAGAACTGTGATTACACATAGACATTATAATCTAGACAACAACAACCAGGCCTGAAAGAAAACTATCCAATTTAATTTAGGCCTCTTTCTCTTTTTGTTTGGAAGTTCTGGAAAATTCTATCTATAGCAATTTGTATATTAATGCTTTCGCCACTGAATCTGATCTAGAATAATTACTTTGCTGTTAATATTAGCAAGCAGCATATTTCTACAGCTGCTTTGCTTAAAAGTCTTCTTTTTAGATGGTAAAAAAAATACATGTACAGTTACAATTTTCTAGGTCATATGGTTTTATCTAAACTTATTGACTTACTTAATCAAATAATACTAGCTGAGAAATTTTTCCCTGAAGAAAAAAGCAGACTGGAAATAGCACAAAATAAGTGGACTGAACAGTTATCTTTGCAACTTCTTAATGCCAACCTAAAGCATGTAAATAAAAATTCAGACGCAAGTGTCTAAATCACTGCACTATCCCAAGGAGCTTCACAGTAAAAGGGAAATTAATTAATGTGATGTAGAAATTGGAAATATCTACGAATGTTTTAAGGAATCTGGGTCATTATGTAAGCATGAAAAACCATTCCCACTTACCTACGGAGGGGTGTAAAATATTAAATATGTTATCAAATGAATGTGCACTTTCATTTGCCTTCACTAAAACTATAAACTAATCGAAAAGTGTGTTATATGGGTTTCCGTGCCTCTTGACTGGGGAGGATAAGAATGATAATGTGTCCCACAAATGGCAGTGATCCTTCTAGATATTTCGGGGATGTTAGTGGAAAACACAACCACTATAAAGTAGAGAAGAAAGTAAAATAGAAAGCTCCTCAAACACAGTACTCAATCAAATTTGTTCAATCTGACAGAATCAAGTAACTCTTAGAGGCACTTGGTTTTGCCTCTTCCTTTACCACCCCATCCCCAAAACAAATGGGTCACAGGCCAATGACTATATGAGAGGCCACCCCTAGTTCCATCCTCAAGATCTGGAAATGCGTAGACATTCCCCACAGCTTTTTCTTTTTCTTTTTTTTTTCTTTTTTTTGAGTTGGAGTCTCCCTCTGTCGCCCAGACTGGAGTGCAGTGGCCGCTCCTGGCCACCACAGCCTCGACCTGCTGGGCTCCGGCGATCCTCCCGCCTCAGCCTTCCAAATAGCTGGAACTACAGGCGCGTGCTACCACGCCCGGCTAATTTTTTGATGTATTGTAGAGATGAGGTCTCGCCAAGTTGCCCAGGCGGGTCTCGAACCCACGGGCTCACCTCACTCACCTCAGCCTCCCAAGGTGCGGGATTACAGGCTGAGCCACCGAGCCCGGCTCCCACAGCTTTTTCTACAACCATTAGTACTATGTGGACCACCCCTTTTCTTACTCAGAAGCTCCAGTGGAAAGACACTTGTTTATCTTAGAGCAAATTAGGGATCACTTGTTACCAAGGATTTCGAAGAAAATACTTCCCTCCGCATGAGTGGAAAACAAAGCTCCTTGCCAGCCACACGCCAGCCACCCCTCACTTGGGCCTTACTTGTTCTCGTTGCTTGCATCATAACGAGGCATTGGGTCTAAGTCATTTCCATTCACGTCGCAACTTGCCAGAGCATCCTATGGCCACAGAGGAGACAGCAAGAAAAAGGAAAGAGACATTCATTAATTAGCCATTGACCCGCAGGCTCATGCATTTTTAAACACATTTCTGCTAGAAAGTAATTAGGTTAACTAATACGCTCATGGTTCGGTGGTGTCAGGATGCCTTAGGGAGGGACTGCTCGTTGGGTAATAATTAGTGCTGTATTTTTCCCCTGTAAGGTGAAGAAGCACTCCCCACAGACCAAAGAAGTGCCCAGTGCATTTTTGCCAGCACTCTTCCCTTCATGCCTTGAACGACCTAGGTTCATGAAATGTGTATCTTTCGAAGATGTTCTTAATCACTGCCTTTTCTGTGAAGTGCTCCTTGACTACCTAGAAGCAGAGTGATTTATTCTCCATAAATTCTCTTCCTATTCCTTACTTGGTTTCTTGAGCTTGCAACTTCCTATCATAATAGAGATTTTAGAAGGCAAAAATCATTCACATATTATTGGTAAGTAGGCTTTGGAGTATATCTAATGTAATAATTTTGCCTACAAGAAAACAGAGGCCCAAAACAGGTTAATGTCTTTTGGCATGACACCAACCAAGACTGAAACGCACGTGCTTTGACACCTCATCCAATGGACTTTCTCTACTCCCCACTGGCTCTCCATAAGAAGAGCCAAGAAGGCACTAATAACAATTAATTGCACAGTTAATTCTGGAGAATTCTTTTTCATGGAAAAAAAACGAAAAAGGTAAAGACCGCAATCAAAATTACATGGAAACTATTTGTATTTAACCAAATATATCGATATACAGCGGGGAGCGGCATCACACAGTAAAAACCTCTTTGCATGTGACAAGAAAGACATTTCTGCTGGGGGATAGGCAGTTTCTGTTCTTACATCTGACCTTGGTGACACATCTCAGTCTTCAGTTTCTTCTCCTATTAAACGAGGAGACTAAACTGAGGTTCCTTTTAGCTGTAAGATAAGATTCTATGCTGTGAAGAGACACAAGTTTGCCCGAGTATACCTGGAAACAGCAAACTCAACTGTTTTGTTCAAATGAGAAGTAAGTTAATTTGTGGTTCCTTCTTAAGAAATGGAATTGACTGATTCCTACAGATTACTGAGAGGTTGATCATTTATTGTCCTTTAAATAAGGTGGGGGGAGAGGGAGGGAGAGAGAGAGAGAGAGAGAGAGAGAGAGAGAGAGAGAGACACCAGCAGAGTAACTTGAGGAAGGTTCTAAGTACATTTTTCTCCACAAAAGAAACAAAGAGTAGTGCCTGGATGCTTGGATAAATTGTTGTGAACAGTGTATGTTGTTGGTAGCAGATGGTCAGATGGAGCTCATGGTGGGGTTTCTGCTATCACTTTCGGTTTGTAGGTCAGAACATCAAAGGCTCTGGAAAGTTGCAAGTGCTATCTCATGCTTCCTGTATTCTAAGAGTTCATCTTGTACAAGAAAGAAGCAAAACACAGAGCCTATTGTACGTTGCTACATTTTTCAGTAGCTAGCCATCATATTGTTAAACGTTACATGAATTTCCCTGCTTCCCAGGAAGGAAGACCTTCCAAACCACGACCAACACTCACGTAGTTTTGCATCAGGTCCGGGTGGGTTCTCTCAATGCCATCATCCAGGATGGTGACCACAATGTTCTTCCCCGTGTAGCCTCTCTTCCAGGCTCCTTCGATATTCATGTCAGACTGGCAGGGATGCGTGTTGTCACTGCAGTGCTGAAAGAGGAAGAGGATGTTTTAAGATTACTAACTAGCGAGGAGATGGGAGAATTTCCCACTCCATAAGATAATGCATTAAATGAACAGAGATTTGGTAGACTGCCTGTTGGAGCAGGAGCACAGATCTCCAGCGTCATAAAAGGGGAAGATAGGAAGGAAAGATGCAGGAAAAGCAAATGAGACAGAAATCTCTCTGCTACCAGCTCTGACCTGTTCTGATACCATAAATCCTTTGGAAAAGCATAAAATAAAGTCTATCTCAACAGCAGAAAAATGGCTGTATCATTTTATTGTCAGCATGTTTTAATGACACAAATAAGCACTGTAGCACTTCATTTATAAATCCAACCCAGCTAGCTGAAGAACAATACTTTATAATTTCTTAACCTGGCACCTAGAAGCCAATCTGGCTACACATGGAACCAACCCAGGTGGCTTTTGAACAGTCAGTCAGAAGTGTGTTCCTGTGAGAAACTCCTGAATGAGAAAAAAATAACAGGTTTTCCAAACCTCTTTCACTAAATTAACAATGGCTGTTGTACCCATAATTTGTAGGCAGTAGACAGACTCATTCGGCACTCCTTCTTTGAGAAAGGAAAGAAGAAAAACTCAGAGCACGAAGTCCAGAAAAGTGCCCTACACCGGACGATGTACGTGCAGCTTCAAAGGGCAGGCTCAAAAACATGGCTCCCCAGTTCATTACATGTGCTAATTTCATTCATGTGGCTATAGTATAGAAATGTGTTGAAAAATGGATTAGTCCAGCAGCTTCTCCTGCTATAATTTACTAGTGTTCACCCAAGCCACACAATTGTTCCTTTATTTTCTTTTTTAAGTCAGGGTCTCTGACACCCAGGCTGGAGGGCAATGGCGTGCTCATGGCTCACTTCAATCTCAACTTTCTGGACTCAGGCAATCCTTCCACCTCAGCCTCCCAAGTAGCTCAACTAATTTTTTTTTTTGTAGAGAGGAGGTCTCACTACGTTGCCCAGGCTGGTCTAGTTCTCCTGGGCTTAAGCGGTCCTCCCACCTAAGCATTTCAAAGTGCTGGGATTACAGGCGTGAGCCACCACGCCTAGCCAACTGTTCCTTTAAAGTCCATCTCTTTGAAAGACATCTTTCTCCAGGTTCTCATGTGATGTTGTTTTCCAGGTTCTTAAGACTCGGTAGAGGAACAAAGAAGAGATCTGTTGCTATACACAGCCACAGCAACTCAAGCCTCCCCCAGTTCCTTCCCTATTCACTACTGTCTTCCCACTTTGTAACAAACAGCAGAGCACTTCAGGAATAGAAGACAGCATCAAGTTTTATATACTCAAAGCATAATGGAGGCCCCAGCACCACTGATCCATTTAACATACACATTATTGAGTGGCTACTGCACGCTGGGGGTACGGCTGTGAATAAGGCAAATGAAGCCCCTGTTCTAAAGGGGAGACACAGAATATAGAGAAACACATGAAAAAGACCATTCAGGGTGCTCTGTGTGTTTCAAAGGAGTTAACACAGGTGATATGATGATGAATGCTGGGGGTCTGAGTATACCACTTTAGGTGGGATGGTCAGAAAAGACTCCAGTGTCTGAGAGAGTGAAATGTGAGCTGAGACACAACTGGTTTACCCAAGAGCCTAGGGACAAGTGTCCTAGTAGGGGCCACAGCAAATGCAGAGACTGTAAGGAGAAAAAGTGGGCTGGGCAGTGGCTCATGTCTGTAATCTGAGCACTCTGGAAGGCCCAGGCAGGAGGATTGCTAGAGCCCCAAGAGTTTCAGACCAGCCTGGGCAACATAAGAAAACTCATCTCTAAAAAAAATCAAAAATTAGGAGGGCATGCACCTGTCGTCCCAGTTACTTAGGAGGCTGAGGTGGAGGTCAAGGCTGTGGTGACCAGTGATCTGTGCCACTGCACTCCAACCTGGGCAACAGTGAGACTCCAACTCAAGAAAAAGAAAAGAAGGAAGGAAGGAAGGAAGGAAGAAAGGAAAGTAAGAAGGGAAAAGAAAGCGAGAAAAGGATGAATATTGTTCAAACTTAGTGAACCAGGAAGAGAAGCCCTTGAAGGCAGCAAATTAGAAGGGAAGTCAAGGTCTGATCATTTAAATCATTGTAGGCCATGGCTTGACTTTTATTCCAAGTACATCCTTTCTTTCCAAACCTCAATCCATAAAATCAAATGCTAACTAGTGAAAGATACCTCCAATGCCCCTGGCATAAATTCATTAATTTCTCCAGATGACACTGCCTTTTGTTAAGTGATACAAACACATTCGAGTAGTTTCAAGGATTTATTCTAAGAAAAGGGGTTCCCATGTTTTCATGACAGATAATATCAATTCCATGGAGAATAGGGGTTTGTATTTTTATGAACATTTGCATCTTTTGCCTGCCTTCCTGACTTCTGGGAGCTGAGGCCCTGCACACATACTTTACTACTCTACCTTACCGACCCCAATGCACTCTCCCTCCTTCCTCCTGTTTTTGGTTCCCAACTCTGGATCTACCCTTTCCCCACATAGCTTTTCTCAGCCTACTTTTCCTCATCCCTTCCGTGCACTTAGAAACACACACACACACACGCACACACACACATTCTGTTCTACACAATCCAACCGCTACTCAGCGAATTTTGCTAAAATGTTGATGACAGTTGAATCTTGGATGTGAGTTTTGTCTCCCTGATTGTAAGCCTCTAGAAGCCCATACATTCAACTAAGTCCAACCTAGCATTTCAGAAATATTGGCACACTAGAAATTAGGGCATATTCCCAACCTTATTTCCATTATGCATACTGTTCTGACTTCTTCAGCGATACCCAGCCAGCTAACGCTCATTAACGAAAAGAAGTAGTGTAGATTTCCAAAATGCCTACGTTTTTCAGAAGTCTCATTTTGGCAGAGTTTGGATCTCTCCTCACCAAATATTTTAATTTAACACAAAGCAACCCTGACAGGTTTTTATTTCATTTTCTTTTCAAAACCTGCTGCGGCCACCTGCGGTATCAATTGTGACATGAAGTAATGTTTAATGTTAATGTGGCCAAGAGGTGGGCCGGAGGAAGGAAATGCACAGGAAATGGGTAACCCACAAATGGGATAACTGCCCTGGATTGGAGGGATGTTGCCTGAAATAGTAATTATGAAAATTGAAGAAAACCAGCCGTCTATGGAAAACATGTGTGTTAGAAGGGAAGCAACTAGGTTCCTTTCTTCCACCTCTGCTTCTGTTGAATCTGACTTTACCATTAAATATTCTTGTACCACTATTTTTCTCTTTTTTTCTTTATATCCGCCACCATGGTTGGAGGCGAAGCAGGGGAAATATCCAATTGATACTTCCATTTGGATATAATCTAATACGGCAGACAGCCAAAATGTCAAAGACAAAAAAAGTTAATCAAACCCTGGAGTGTTTCTTGCAAATGAGTAATAAAGTCAGAGGACACTTGAATCAGAGTCCTGGGTCCTGAACGTGAACGTTAGATTGCTAACACATTTCAAATGGTCCAGACTTTCAGAGGTGTTTCTAATGTAACTGTTTCCTATATACCCATGGTATCCAGAGAACAAAGACTACGGGAAATACTGATGTCACTCAACACTGAACAAGAATGAAATGAGTTCATCATTTCCTTAACTGACTGATTGAAATGGTATTTAAACTAAGGTCTATTTATTTGCCAGGAATCTATGTATGTTACACAGCACCCAAATGCAAAAGAACACATATTAGCCCTCATTCCCTCATCCACAGTCAACCATGGTGAGAAGATTCTGCCAGGAAACCAAAGATGAGTGTCTGGAATTGTTACCGCGTATGTAAGCCCATGGCCTGATGTTCACAAAAGGGGCCAGTCAGAAACTTCCAAATATGTGAAGTTGTTGAAAACCACATATGCGCACAATATATGCAAAATAAGTATTTATAATAAATTTGTGTACCTTCAGTTCTGAACAATGTACTGTATTCAACGATGGACTATTAAACATTTAAAAATGACAGTGGACACACAGAACAGAAAATACTGCACAGAAACAACGGTTACCACCAAGATCTCTCACTTTCTTATCCATAAAAGCTTTTATTCTTTTTAGAAATGAAATTTTAAACAGATTGTTCTGTGAGTTCAAGAGACGGCCTTTGCCATCCAGAGCTATGAGCTATTCTGCTTATAAACCAGTCTGGGTGTGTCCACTTCTCTTGGGGCTTCATAAACATATCACAGTGTTTGCTCAATGAAAGAAGAGTTTATACCTGACATAAACACCTTTGTTATGTTCTCACCATCATTTTCTTCACACTGGGATGCGAGAAAGCCCTCAATGTCATTCTTTTTAAACCTCTCTAAGTTCTGAGGCTCTCCAATGAACTGCCAATTAAACATGGTCAACAATCTGCTAACATTGAAAATATTTGTTGTTCATTATTACTGATCAGTGGCTCACACGACTGTATCTCTGACTAGATAATGTTAACAAGAAAACAGAATCAAACACATAAAAATCTGTTTTAGAGACAAGTGAAGAAACACATCTAGTCAATGAAATACAGTGTATGCATGCCTGAAATTCTTCGTAAAACTTGGAGCTCAGGAGTTGTAAGAATTTTTTTAAAAAATAGAACTGATATTCCCTTAAGTGAAAATATAACATCTATTAGGTCCTTACCGTGGCCAAGCACTGTACTAATCACTTTATGTGGATTCGTGTCATTTAAGACTTAGAACAACCACTTGTGAACACTTAGAACAACCACTCATCATGTTTTTAACAGATAAAGAAAAGGAGACTTAACCTTCCAGAGTTCACACAGCTGATCAATGAGGAATTAGGATTCAGACCCAAGCAGTCTGACACCAGAGCATAGGGCTATGAAACTCTTGTGTTAAGAAGTAAAACAAAAAGAGCTTAGAACTGGGTCAGACACAAGCAAATTCAGATAAGAGGTGGAGTTGGAGAACAGTTGTAGTAACGAAACTCAAGTAACAGAAATCACTCTGGCTGCAACACCGTAATCGGTGCATTTAAATGATAAAGTGGAATACAGTTGTCTAAGACCTTAGAGACCTTCTGATTTCTCCTCATCCCATTTATGACAGCACATCTTTTAGGAAACAACAACTTTCTATCTGAATATTTTCAATAACAGGAAGCTCACTTCTTTATTGAATAGTCAAGAATGTGCTGGTAAATTACTTTTGTTTTTTTAATAGCCCTTATGTGTAGTGTTCACCAATCTCCATGGTGTAAATATTCATGTCACGGCCAGTTTTAAACTACCACAATTGCAAAATTCCCAAATGTGTAACATGAAGTTTTCATGAGCTGCACGCTCCTGGCACCAGTCTGCCCTTGCCAGTCCTGCTCCATTTCTGACGAAGTCATGTCTTCCAGTGGGTCTGATATCTGTTTCTCAGTACTTGGGTACTACCCTAGGCTCAGTTCTCCCCTATGCAGTTTCAGAGAATAGTTTCATTCCCTTTTGCATTTATTTAAAGAAAACCTTCTTTAACCTTTCTTTCTTAAGGCTACCTAAGAAAACACAACACAACAAAACAAAAAACACTGGACGTTGGTACTTTGTACGGAAAGCCATTTGTGAGGAAGGCTCTTCTTGGGGTATATGAAGTAGAGATTCTGTAGCTCCAAAACTGAAGGTGCCTTTACAGATTCTTGAAAATCTAAATTTAGCTAGATTAAGTCCTAAGATATTTACTACTACACTTATGGGTCAATTTAATAGACTTCAAATCCTTAGTTAATTTATTCTCTCTCTCTCTTTCTCTCTCTCTCTCTCACACAAACACACACACACACACACACACACACACACACACACACACACACTCTCTCACACAAACCGCCCCTGGCCAAAATAGATCCACTGTCCCATTATTTAGAGGATGATTATTCAATCTGTGGCTTATCCAGAAATTCCACAGAAGCTCAATGTTTCAACAACACTAAACTCAGCATAGAAGCTAAGGACACGAGCTAAGGGAGATAAGGCACAGGAGAGTTTGAATTTCACTCCTTCTACCTTCCAGCTGTATGACTTACCAAGTTACCTAAATTTTTAAAACCTCATCTGTAGTTTGAACACAAAGAATAGCTATAAGGGTGAAAGAAGATAAAGTATGTAACAATTGGCTGCTGTTATTACAAACACGTTATTGTTAATAACATATTCATAGAAGTCATCCATGTTCTTAATAGTTTAAGAAAGAAAACTTTAGTTTAAAAAACGGAGCAATAGATTAATGCAAAATAATGAATGATTGCTATCTTCACTGTCTGGAGAGATAGATGAGGCAAACTTGAAAGGGCAATTGATCATTTGAAAGGTTAGCTGGGATGATCAGAATTATTTTCAACTGGGCCTGGGCTGGGGATGGATATACAGTGTCCAATTGCCTTTTAGTACATTGGTCAAACGTTTTTGTCGCCAATGAATCACCCTGTTTCACTCACTCGATACATTCAAACTAATATTCCAACTCTGCTAGAACTATGGTTCCCATCCACTATAATATAGTTTTGACACAAAATCATTTCTCAGTTACGAAATCTTAAGGGTGTCCCACACGATGCCAAGAAAAGATCAGAACACAGTGAATATTAGGGGAAGGCTGCGGTATATAAGATATGCCTATAATAGAGGAAAATAACAAATCCAGTTCCAGAGTTCTGCTCATAATTGAGGATTAAGTAATCAAAGCAGAGCAGCCAAAGGATAACTGGATGATCTTTAGATTCAATTAAGTAGACAGTATTTTTCATTTGTACATTTAGTGATTCTCTTTGACTCTTTCAAAACCTGACCAATCTTGAACTGGAAATGTTCAGTCTTAAAAGTACTTTAACAAAACAAAAACAAATAAACCCACAAACACATATCCTGTTAAATAAATCTTTACTTGTCTCATATTAGTGTTTGGAGAACTGGTTTCAGCTATATTACCTGGCTTGGTGCTGAACAGGTGTTTCTGTGGCCTAAGAATAAGCCTACCTTTTATGTGTCTAGCCCTCTGTACCCGCCAGGGTTCACAGATACTCAAATACCTCGGGTCCAAAAACTGTCAGGTTTTAGAAACCCAGGTATGAAACCACTGCCTCCATCTCTATTATTTCTCCTTTTAACACATTCTGATCACTATACTGGCCGTGGCACTGGCCCTGCTGTCAAGTCCTTGAAGCCTAGTCCATACGACAGACAGACAAGCAATTACAAAAACACAAGTCAGGTTTCATAACAAAGGTTGTCAGGGTACTGTGGGAACATGAAACCTAGTCAGAGGGAGGCAGAGGAGGGCTGAGAACACTTCCAAGAGAAGGTAATGTTTAAACTGAGCTCCCAAAATATGAGTTGACTAGACAAGGACAGGTGGGGAGGAAGAGGATGTGTCTATCTTGGGAAAGATATAGAGTAATCAAAGAAAGACTATAGTATTAAAGGAACTGAACACAACTTCAGCTGGAAGATACAGGTTGTGAAAGGTGAAATGGAAGATGAAAAATGTAGAGATGAGGTTGGAGAGGTGAGTTGGGTGGTGTGTTACACGTGAAAATCTTTCTAACACATGAGGTTATTGGTCTGAGGGAAGTCAGCCAAACCAGAAAGGTAGGAAAAAAATCAGTGCATCAAGTTGAAGCAGCTTATCTAGAAGAGAAGATTTGGCTGTGTAATTGGGGAAGAGCAGTAAGAACACCTAATGTCAAATATGTATTTCTAAAGCAAATTTTAAGATCTCTGGGCATTCAGTTGAAATTCCTTTCACCAGAAGCCCAGTGTTTTTCTGTTCACCCATCCAATATTCATCAAATCAGTAATCTATGGTTATTTATGTGTTTTATCTTCCCAGAGAAATTGAAAGCCACATGTGGTAATGGAGCCTGCATTATTTTTATATCTTTATAATCTTTAGAGCTCAAAATAAAAATACTTGACAATCCATGAATTGATATCTATTTAGAGAATGTGATGGTTAATTTTATGTGTCAACTTGACTGAGATAAGGGATGCCCCAGAGCTGGTAAATACTATTTCAGGGTGTGTTTGTGAGAGTATTTCTAGAAGAGATTAGCATTTGAATAGATAGACTGAGTAACGAAGACTCCCTCACCAGTGGGCATCACACAATCTGTTGAGGGTCTAAATAGCACAAAAAATCGGAGAAGAGTTATTTTGCTCTTGGCTTGAGCTGGGATATTTGTCTTTTTCTGTCCTTGGACATCAGTGCTCCTGGTTCTTGGGTTTTCAGACTTAGACTGGGATACACACCATTGACTCTTATGGTTCTCAGGCCTTCTGGTCTTGGACGATAACGACACCACTGGCTTTCCTGGGCCTCTAGCTCACAGACGGCAGATCATGGGACTTCTCAACCTCCATGATCACCTGAACCAATCCTTCATGGTGAATCTCTCCTATATGTATCTCTCTATATATATCCTATTGGTTCTGTTTCATTGGAGAACCCTGACTAAAACATGTAGAGAGAATGTAGAGAGAGAAGGCAGAAATGAATTCTAAGATAAAATATGGAAGGAGGATAAATGACATAGTCAAGCCATGATACAGGTAATAGAAAAGGTACAAACAAGATCTAGAAACCAGCCTGGCACGGCGGCTCATGCTTGTAATCTCAGATTTTGGGAGGCCAAGGAGAGAGGATTGCCTGAGTCTAGGGGTTCAAGACCAGCCTAGGCAACATAGCAAGACCTCGCCTCTACAATAAATCAAAAAATTAGCCAGGCATGGTAGCACGTGCCTGTAGTTCCAGCTACTTGGAAGGCTGAGGCGGAAGGATCGCTGGAGCCCAGCAGGTCAAGGCTGCAGTGGCCAGGAGTGTGCCACTGCACTCCAGTCTGGGCAACAGAGTGAGACTTCAACTCAAAAAAAAAAAGACTGAGGGGAAGGATCGCCTGAGCCCAGCAGGTAGTGACAGTGGTGGCTGTGAATGTGCCACGCTACTCCAGGCTGGGCGAATAAGTGAGACTCTGACTCAAAAAAAAAAGATCTAGAAATCATTATTCACATGTTGACTCATAATAAGTTACCTGCTTATGCAACTTTGCCAATGAAAAAGTCCAAGGAAGAATATAGGGCATGTGCAGAACTGAAGCCTTCATAGGGAATTATATGAGACATTCATGTGGGGGTGCTGATTATACTAACATAACATAGTGACAGGTGAGCTATTATCCCCTTATAAGCCTGGTGAGAAGTTTCTCCTGTCAAGGAAAGAGCTCAGGGGTGCAAAAGTCTGTTTCCTTTGGAACAACAGAGGTCATGACGGAAGCAAACATTTCTCAGCTCTTTACTGGTTGTTGGTATGTTTTCCCCTTTAGGTCATTCAGTAATTCTTTCATAGGTTGAGAAGACACTCAGTTTTGCCAAATGACTTTCTTTCTGGTTGACTATGAATCAAGAACAAATATTTCTTAATATACTACTCTCTCTCCCAAACTGTGCAATTTGTAAATTAGTATATTTGTTTGCTTAGGAATGATCTCAATTAAAATGTTTTCCTTAAGTGCTTATGAACTAAGAAACAATTCCTATGCTGGAGCTTATAAAAATGAATTTTAGAAGCAATTGGGCTGCAGTATTTAATGATTATAGAATATTATCAAGAAGCAACCCCCAATCTTTTCTAAAATGTAATTTCTTGTTTACATTGTTTGCAAAAGTCTGTTTTCATAGACCTCTTCACCTCTTGGTCCCCTCTGCATAAATCTACTCAGAAACCCTACCTTGTCTTTCTTCACTGAGATCTCAGGAAATGGTGCTAACAAAATGGAGCACTTTTCCTTTCCTTTAAAATGAGGAAGATGCAGTGTGGTTGGGATAAGTACAACGAAGTCACAAAAAATATGTGAGAAAAAAGATGATGGTAAGTATATATTTTTAAACATTGAAGGCATTTAAGGTCAAGGAGAGGGATTTGACATCATTTGAAAATACTGAAACATAACTGTTAAT
This sequence comes from Tarsius wallacei, assembly GCA_963574415.1. Classification (NCBI taxonomy): domain Eukaryota; kingdom Metazoa; phylum Chordata; class Mammalia; order Primates; family Tarsiidae; genus Tarsius; species Tarsius wallacei. Next base: position 20,588 of record CAUYQG010053677.1, read on the forward strand.
ATGTCATCTTTCTTCATTTATACTGCTTCATAAATGATAGTAGTCTTATGAAACATAATGGCAGAGGCAGCTGTTTTTCAGGTGAGAAAACAATCTACTTTTCAGTTGAACAAATAAGGAAGCACAGGAATACATTTGCATAACATCCTCCCAAACCTTCCTTCATTCTGCAGTCAGGTTTGGACGACATAATCATGATCTCTCAAGGGGATGGAAGGATGAATGAATGGACAGATGAACAGAGAGAGAAACAAACAAATAAATAAGTAAATAAAAACACATGCAGGTTTACTCTCCAAGTCCTGTCACATTTCAATTTTTTACAAATTTTTACTGACGGTTGCACTTCTTTCCTGGACTCTAAGGAACTTCTTAAGTCAGCCCCTCAAACTTCCATTGAATAGATGTTCTCAAGGGATATTTTCAACCAAAGTCAAGTCGCACAGGTTGCACATGCATGAAAAGACAAAGAGATGGAAGAGGACCAGAGGATCAAATGCATGTAACAGTGAAGCCGTGCACATTCAAGGGATGTTTGCATGATAATTAGATAGCCTCAGCCCCTTCAAGAAAAAGAACCACTGTCCTTTACAGAATACAAGCTTAACCTGCTTAAACTCAACATGTAGAGCAGCAGACATTTGGGCGGACATTAACAGCAGACATTAACAGCGGTTCTCCTAATTTTTGTTGCAAAATAAGGCACGAAGTTAGACACCCTAAATGACAAGAAAGATTTATTAGTGTGTGGAATTCTGTCTAGAAATAAAGAGGATGTGGAACTTCAAATTTGGTCTTTTCAGATTTTTTGGTTTGGCCTCTCTCTAGATCTATGAGATAATTGACTCAACTTTCTGAATATTCTGAAGGCTCTGAAGGGTTCTGCCATGGCCTCTAGTAAGTTATTACCACAAATATATTTGTTTCCTTAAAAAATCTGTTGCAGTTGTGGTATAGAAGTTTTTGAAAAGATAGGACAATATGAAATCAAGCAATCATAGCAGAAGGGGTAAGGTAGTTAAGGCCCACAAGGACCACACATAAAAGTTGCAGAAAAATCTGAATTCCACTTTGCTTTCTTGCCAACACACTAGCCCACTTTGACATCCACAAATTTTTTCCTTTTCCCAGTAACATGAATTCTTTAGGTATAACTAGTCTCTCTGTTTGTATATAATCAAAGAATAAGTCTAGTATATATAATAGCCTCAAATAAAAGTATACTGCTCAGAAAAGGAGAAACGTTCAATATCACTAGTTGAAGTTTACATTGACTATTTCTTTTTCCTATATTGTACAAAACAACTACCCCTAAAGTTAATGGCTGGAAACAATAATTTATTATTACCACTCACAGTTTTATGGGATGAGTAGTTTCAGCTATGTGGTTCTCACTTGGGGCCTCCAATGATATTACAGTCAGATGTTCACTGGGGCTAGAAGCATCTGAAGGCTTGACGACATGAAACCTATTATGGCCTTTTTATTCACATGAGCACTTGGAGAATTTCCAACCTGATGTGCAGGCTTTAGCTATTAACATGGTTTTATCACAGTTGAATTATTTGCAAATCCTTCTGAAGGACATATATCTATTGTATAATGGTTTTATCTCATAATAGCTAGAGAAATGGCAGTAATTAATAAGAATTCATTCATTCACTTGTGTGTGTGTGGTTTTTTTTCCCAACCAATACTTAATGAAAGTCTTTTAGCTGCCGTGTATACATCGGGGACTGAGAAGACACACAATCTGGCCTTCATGAAGTTTATATTCAAATTGCCGCAGATGAATTATAAGTAGATGAATAAGACAAACAATATAGAGATCATGGTAGCAGTTATGAAGGAAATTAAAAAAGAGACCTTGGATGACATTAAGGGAAATGTGTTATTAAATTTATACCCTGAATTCTTTACAGTTTTGCTGTTATTGAGCTGACATTTATTTGGTGAACACAAAACTTCATTTTGAAGACAAGTTTTTACAGGCATCAGGCAATAAACCTCAGCCATGGGAGAGCAAGTTAGAGCAAAATTGAGGTTCCAGACCTATTGCCATTTACTATTAAAAAATAACAAAAACATTTTTTACATTAAAAAAATGTAAGGGTCTTCAATCTGAAGGCTCCCGTGTATACATGTTAAATAAATGTCTATGTTATGCATGCCTCGTTTCAGTAAATTTTCAGGGAACCAAGGCCCTTGACCCCACAATTTTTACTTAAGAAACTATAGTATTAATTTCAGAAAAAAAGATCATTTCCATGTCTCTATACAGAAAAGTAATGAAGGCACATGTTTTAGGTTTCTTAAACACTAATAATTTTACAACCTATTAACTTTTCTAAAACTTAGTACTAAGTATAAAACTTTATTCTGGTAGTCACCAAATACATTTCACTGAATAAATGAGGTTCCTGACTCTTCTGAGGTTTCCATCAGTGATGATATTGTTAACAATAGTGATGATAATAATCATCATCATTGTCATATAATGAGGAGAAGGACAAGGATAAGGAAGAAGATTGGAAGGGGAAGAGATGTCAAGGAAGAGAACTGAAGGAAAAGAAAGAAGAAAATGAGAAGCACCACAATTACTATGCATAGCATATCCTATTATGGATCTCCAAATAAAAATTTAACCAAAAAATTGCCTATCACAAAGTCTCACAGAGTGACATGTGTGATGTCCAGTGAGTGCGATAGATGCTATTGCTATGATATATTCACAGAAAAACAAATCTAATTACAGAGCAAAACAAAAACAATCTCATCTCTGACAATCAGCAAAATCAATTCAGATAGCTACTAAAAAGACTGCTTCAATATCCTACTTCAAGACTAAGTAAAAACAATTATCTAAATCTACTAGGCATCTTTGCTTTCATTGTCCACTTGAAGATGTAAACTAGTATAAAATCTACAAAGTTGCTTGCAAGGAAAATGAAATATTTTGCTTGGACAGGCCAATAATATGTCTAGGACTTCTTCTCAGTGGCCAGTAGTAGAGGTTTCAGAAAAGATGAAAGATTCCATAATGCATTTGATTAGCCACTCAATAAAAGAACCTACAGAGAAGATTGCCTCTTCGAACTGGTGAGATTCTCTCCAGACCCGAGAGTATAATGAACAAGAAAACAAAGTCATTTTTATCCTACACTAGCAAGCATAATTGCAAATGTTTTTCTTATTAATAAAAAATGCCAAATCTTTTCAAGACTCCAACCAAGCAGCTCGTTTTTTAATAGCATCCAACAGAATTTCTTATGTTGGAGAAAAATAATAATTTCAGAAAAGTCACTACCCAAACATAGTGTCATATCTTCATGTACAGGGCAAGGACATTGAATTTCTCCTAACTCTTACTAGGACATATTCAGGGTAAACTGGAAACCTGCTCCTGTATGCTGAGCCACAATTTTTTCTTATTCACTAACAAAAGGAATAATATTAACACAATTAAATTTAACACTGGGATAGCAGTTTTCCACGGCCACATTCACCAGGCCCACAATACATATTTTAGGACACAGTTGTCCAAGCATGTTGTCTTTTCTACTTATCTCTTCACGGGGAACTAATATCAATACCTTACAAACAATCAAGGTCACAAACATCCTCATGTGTGACAGTGGTGTACTTTCATTGTTGATTTCAAATAGAGCTTTCCAAGGTGGAAAAAGTGGAGAAAAATGTTGAAAGATGTTGAGTTGGAGATGCAGAGATCTAAATCTGTCCATTCAATATAGAAACATGTAGCCCTTTCCATGTTATTCTGCCAACACCATATTTTTTTGTAGAAAAGAAGAAAGAACACAGGGAAAAATAAAGTGATTGATCACAATAGCCCCAAAATGACAACTAATACAAGTAAACAACAAATAAAACTTTCTCTAGAAGCATGGGTTTAACCTACAGATTTCTGAAGTTATTTTCTAGTGCAAAGTTTGTATTCATTTGGAATGTTTTCATCTGCAAGGAAAAAAGAAAAAAAAAAGACCTAATTTACCATAGTCAGAAGAGGCATTTAACTACCACTCAATAAATCCAGAAGTAGGTTATTCCAGGTTAATGAAATAATTCAGGAACCAGACTCTTTCTATCTCGGCTGCCATGCTTAGCTGCTGGCCCTTTATCCTCTGAAAGTGCCTCCTGGTTGCAAATAACAGCTACAGTTCCTCATATTAATATCCCTTACCAGTACTCCAAGGAGAAAAGAATGAGAAGTCACAAAAGGCTTTCTCTCACAAAAGAAAGAAGTTCCTCAGTATTAGCTCCATCAGTAGTTGCCACTTGGCTAGCATGGGTCATTGGCGTACCTCTTTCTCCATCTCTGGTGAAGAGCATTTGCATCCCATGACTGGTTTAGACCATTTGTGATTTATCCCCTAAGGATGGGGAAGAGTTTGCCTTTCCTGAGATGCCTTCTCACAGCTCCATAAATGTAAACCCAGGGTTACTAAGCAGGGAATAATGAGGTTTAGCTACAGGGTAGAAAGAGACACCGTCTGAAATAGGATTACTCATCAGCTTTTGTGAAATCGTCCCATATATCTAGCTAGCTAGCTAGCTTTCACCACACTTAACTACCTGTCTACGAAGTGCCTCTCTTTTATACAGCTACCACGTGACAAAAAGTTTAACGTTGCCGAATTTTTAAGGTTATTTGAAAAATCACACATGAAGAACATCAGGATATGAACTGATGTTCTAAAGTGTCTTTTTTCTGCTCTGTTACGAGGTGCGTCGGTGAAAAGTTGAAGTCCAATAAAAGCAAAAGAGAATCACAAAATCAGAAGACCATCTACCTTCCCTTCCCTTCCCGTCCCCCAAAAACATTGATCAAAACAAATGAACCTTACTGTAGCAAAAAACTAGTGCTCTCTTGAACTGTGGGACTTAATAAGTGATCCAAACTCCCACCATTTTTTTGACAAACAGCTGCTACTAATGGTCTAAGAAAATAGAACATTTCAAAATGAACAAAGAGCAGAAAAATATTCATTCAACACTCCTATAAGAACAAAATACAAAGAGAGGAGTCAAAAATCCTGCAGCTTATAAAAATTCTGCCAAAAAAATCTTCAATAGAACAAAAATGTAACGTAACACCAGACCTTAAATGAAATATACTAAAAGAGAATTTGAAGATAGGAAAATGAAGCCTAAATAAAAATTTGAAAACCATGTAAGGTCAGAAAAGAAAAAAACCAATACAATCAGAGTTGATTAAACCCTGGAAAAAAATGGGAGACTAAATTAGATTAGAAATAAAAGCTAAATTACAAGGTGTTCAAAAGAGAAATGATTCAACAAAAAATATAATCAGGAGCATTGAGGAATGGCATAAATAGAGGAAAGAGAACAAAAAGCAAATAATGTAAAGGTAACAAGTATCCAAGAGAAAGTAACTAATACAGAAAACGGGCAAAGAAGAGGTAATATCTAATATCCTTGTACCTGAATCTAATGTGTGTGTGAGTGTGTGTGTGTGTGTATTCAGAGACAAAGTCTCACAATCTGTCGCTCAGGCTGCAGTGCGGTATGATCATTGCTCGCGGCAGCCTGGAACTCCTGGGCTCAAGTGATCCTCCTGCCTCAGTCTCCTGAGTACCTAGGACTACAGGAATATGTCAGCATGCCTGGTTAAAAATTTTTTTAACTTTTTTTGTTGAGATGAGGGTCTCACAATGTTGCCCAGGATGGTCTCAATTCCTTGCCTCAAAAAATCTTCCCATCTTGGCCTCCCAAGAGATTACAGGCATGCACCACCACACCAGCCCAATTTGTCTAATTGTTAAAAGTACACTTTAAGAAAAAAGTCCCCTAAAGGGTCACTTATGAGGTAAAAAGAAATCAACTCAGCTCTCTTCCAAGTATCAAAACCAGAGAAAACATTTTATATATGTAATTAGGAACTGGGGGCATACAGCCCTTACAAACTTTTTCTAGGTAATCTAGTAGAACATATGTTTCATCCAACCATGATATGACTGACAAAAAAACTGATGGTAAGTATGAAACATACTGAATTGTCAACTTACGACTAAAGTAAAGGTGGGAACCAGGGTAGAGGAAGATATATTATGCGTTCTGACAAAGTAGGAAAATGATTTTAAAATAGAAGGGGGAAAGAGATAGAAATGGTGAAACACAAAAAGCTAATGAACTGTACCACAGGTAGGAATCAAAGGATATCATTTAAAAATGACAAGTTAAATATAGAAGCCTAAGTAAAGAAAAAGGAACTAAGGGCATATAAAATATTGTCATAATCACAAACCTTCCCCCAAACCAAAATTAGTTACCGCAAACCTTCCTCCAAACCAAATAATACAAATCTTCCCCCAAACCAAAATAAGTTACCACAAAAAACCAAGAAACAAATCACACAGTGAACCACCATAAAAACAATGCAATATAAACCATAAATATGTAACCTAAACTCCTATGACAGAATGAAGATTAAACTTATGGGTCATATCGATAAACGTAAATGAGCTTAGAAGTCTCTATTAAATGAAAAGTCATTACAATTGTCTCACAAAGCAAAATCTAACTTCTAAACTGGAGTAATGCAAATGCCTAAGAATAAAGGGTTGGGGCAAAGCAGTATTGTGATTCTGACATCAGGTAAAATACACAGAGATACCGTTTCTCCCCGATCAGACTAGCCAAAACTCAAAAATTGACAACAAAGTCAGGTGAGAAGAAGCTGCTCTTAAACATGGCTGATGGAAATGTAAACTATTCTAGGCCTTACGGTGAGGGATTTGGCAATCTCTAATAAAATTATATGTGCTTCTACCTTTTGGTTGAGCAGCTGCTAGAAACTTACTCTGAAAATATACCTCCAACAACAACAACAACAAATTGTGCACAAGATTCAGCTTGTAGCTATTTGTACAAACAAAATATTGGAAACAGCCTAACTGCTCACACACCAGTATCTAATTAAGGTATGGTAACTTTACCGCAACCCAGCTGTAAGAAACAATAAAGACCACTGTGAAGTAATATGGAGTGATACCCAGAAATAGATTGATAAGAGTAAAATAGGAAAAACGCATATATAGTTTTCTAAGTATTTGACTTCAAGCCATGTGTTTTACATATCTCAAAATAAAATTAGGTAAATTAATAAAATTAAATATATAAAGATGGGGGAGAGAAGAACAGAAACAAGTTAACCTAAAGATCTATCAAACTACTGCTATAATCATAAAGAAAAAAATTTATTCAGGCAACTTTTGAAACAAATAGACTGTATCGCCTCAGTGCAATATATTCTAAGGACAAAAAGAAACCTTAAATTATATACTCAAATAATTCTGTTGTTGGTAGTGGCACTGGTATAGTAATTCCAACATTATTTTGTATGTATGGTAGCAAATTTATCGATATGATTAAGAACCATGGTTCACACTGTGGGAAGAAGGGACTGAAATACGAAACAGGTCAGGAAGACCCTGAATGAAACACAGTGGGAGGTACCGGTATGAACCCCTGGCATACATTCTTAGCTCTACCCACAGCAAAGGACATTGGCACCAATAACACCCTATCACCAAAACTTTTTTTTTTTTAATTTAAAGAGTTGTAAGGTACATGTGAGTGTTTGTTATATAAGTAAAACTGTATGAAGGTGAGGTTTAGGCCTCTAGCGAGCCCTCTCTTACTCTGGTAGTGGACATGGTACCCAGCAGGTGTTTGTGTGTCCCCAGTGTGCATCGTGTTTTTACCACGTGCTCAATGTTTAAGGCCCACTTATGAGTGAGAACATGTGGTATTCAGTTTTCTGTTTCTGTGTATCACCAACATCTTGATGTTTTAAAGCACACGGAGACACTTGCAGGTCACCTACAGTAACTCGACTGCACTTTTTAATGAAATAGTGAAAAACGAATCACTTCATATTAAATAGTATAGCACTGAAACCAATTATTTTATTGCAATGATATCTGGTTTATAATGGAATTTGGGGCACTGAGGAACTTATTTATGATAAAAAATTAAAATTTTACATCTTATATTTTTCTAACGTGTGGTAACATGTGAAACAGTCAACGACATGCATTGCAGGTTCACTGATACAAGTAGTATCAGTAGTAATTTGTTTGACATCTTCTACCTGGTGTTTTCCTATTCAAGCAGATAATGCAGTCTCATTTTCTTCCTTCCACATTAATAATATGTAATTTATTGTCCAGTCTGCTGTTCAGAACGATGTGGAATGATGCCCTTGTTGATTCCTGAAAACCACTTCTCAACTGATCAATCAGAAGTTTGACAAATTTCAAATGAAACATGTTTTTCACTGTTTTTGATGAGAAAACTTGAAGGACACTTACATTTTTGAAAAATTTGTACTTGCATAAGTTTGTCCTGTGTAATCACCAGCAACCTCTTTATGTCCCCTGAAAGAAAGCATCCGAGTGGTGTGCTCGATTTATGATGTTCCCTCGGAGGGGACATCTGAGTGGAAAGGATTAAATATTATCTCTCAACAAAAGATAAAAACACTTGTTGAAGAAATGGCTATTTCTAGGTCTAGGGCAGAGAAAATCCAAGATGAACATTTCGTTGTTCTATAAAGGAAGAAGTGCTTAAGGAAAGAAAGAAGGAAGGAAGGAGGGAAGGGAGAAAGGAAGGAAGGAAGGGAGGAAAGGAAGAAAAAACTGATGAGAACTTTTCAAAAGAACACAGGAGTCCACTTGAAAGGCCACCCACTCATCAAACTTGGGACAATTCAAGAACCAAAAAAGAAAGTCAATAATGTCAATAATGAATCATTACAGTTGAAAAGAATCCATGAATTCATAATGGTATTTAAAAAAAAAAAAAAGAAGTAGAGTGAAGAAGAGATTACAGAATTAGAAAATCAACATCTTGCAACAACTGATGTAATGACTAATTTAGGCAAGAACCATCAATAGATGCTAAAATCTTGGGGAAAGGTTGACAGAGAATAGGAGATATACATGCTTCAGAATATCACCCTTCAGATATCTTAGTAATTATAAAGACAAACTGTACATTTATAATAAAGAAATCTTACCACAATCAACCAAAGGAACACATTTAAATATCACCAAAAAATGGGACTTTTGACACTATACCACCTGACCCTGAAGTGCTGAAAAGGGTACAATCTTGCCTATGTAGTTTTTATGTTAAGAATGTTTGGGGGGGTGGGATTGGCAATTGAGGGAAACTGCTGGGGAGGAAGGGGCATACCTCATCAACAAGGGTACCTGCATGATCAATGTTTATATACCTTACCCTGAAATGTAGCCCACATCTTTATGATAAAAACTAAAAACAAACAAATAAATAAAAGAGCACATTGTGGAATAATAATAAAAAAAAGAACAGTGATCTTTCATTCTTTAACTCTGCATAGCATCAATAAGATGCTCATCAGAATTATAGAGGTTTGGGATATGATGAGTGGAACCATGGGCATTGGTTTTTATCTCAGTGTTTACAAGAGCTGAATATTTTTGTTTTATGTCCTGAAAAGGATAATGTGAGAACAGACAGGATGATTCTCTCTGCCAAAGAAATGACAATGTCAAATTCCACACAAAAAGATCAAAGTAAGGATCAAGACTGTTTCAGAGAGTTTAGCATGATAGAGTTCACTGGTAATCTTAGAAATAGCAGTTTCTGCAGTGTGATGGTTGTCAAACTTTGGTGTGTTCCTGAGTCACCTGAAGGGGTTTAATAAAACCACAATTCCTGGGCTCCAGCTTTTGAGAGTTTTTGATTCACTAGGTCTTGGATGGGGATAATTCCCAGGGACAATTCCCAGGTATTGTCGTTACTGCTGATCTGGGGACTGCACTTGGAAATCCACTGTCATAGAGTATTGAGGGTGAAAGGCAACTTGTAATTGTGGAGTAAATGGCCTATGAGAAAATAGATGATGGAATGTTAACTATTCTTTCAAGAAATTTGCCTATGTAGAAAAGTAGTGAGATAAACAAATGTTGGGACTAGAGGTTATGTGGTGTAGAGGATAGAGTTTCATTAATTTGTGCAGATATCTCTACTTCCATGACATTTATTGGGATGGAATGGGTTTTGTCACACATTTACCACTAAACTCTGTTAGAAACTATCATCTTTTTGTAGTGATTATGAGTTGGATATCTTCTTTTGGCCCTGCAGATCCACTCCGTTTATTTATCATGTTCTGAGAAATCCCTTGGCCTCTGGCTTCCTGTTGGGTTTGGCCATTCTAGATCCCTGGCAGAGATCAGAGGGAGAGAGAAGGATGAGGTTGGAGTATTTGTTCCCCTGGCTTCCTGCTTGCTAGGCTGCCTTGAACTGACTCATTCCCCTGGCAAAAGACAATTGTTTCTCTCAAGGTGACCATTTCTAAAATACTCTCTTCTTCCAAATTCTAATAACTCTTGTCTCCATTTGTTCATTTTCTTTGTGGTTTTTCTGTTCCCTAACCATGTTTTTGTTAAGTAAATCATCTTTTATCAAACGTTCTTTGAATTTTCCTGTGTTGAGGATAGCATCTGAGATGCTGTATCTCAGGAGTCCCAAATCAGACAGGGTGCTCACATAATGTTTACTTAATCTGAGGAAATCACCTAGAAGACAGGTTGGTAAAGACATGAATTTATTACTTAAGGGAGGGACTCGATGGTGGCTGGTTGGTACAAAGCTTTCCACACCCCAACAAACACAGGAAGAGATTATGCACCCTCAGTATGGGAAAGGGAGAAAGACACAGGAATAGCCTTTCGTGCAAAGAAGCAGAAACAAAGATGTTTACTCTCCCGTAATTGCCTTGGGTTTGCAGATGGGCATATCTTCAAGGGCATTTCAACTAGTCACAGATGGCCTTGGCCAGGGGCCATTCTCCCAATTGAGAAAAAGTCATCAGCAGGTGAGGGAGAGAGGGACACACATCTTGTATTTACCCCACAGATGCTGAATGGTTTAAGGCATGCACATGTGTGTGTGCATTCTCACATGTATGCTCCCATTCGCACCTCATAGATTATCTTTTTATTTACAACCCTTCCTCTACCTTCAGGCCATGTGATTCAGGTAGGAATGACTATCTTTATCCAGATCCAGGAGTGGGCACGTGACCTGGGTGGTTGGTATGTTCCCTGACCACAGTTTAGCTCAGAGAAGTCTTTTGATCACATTTCATTCAGCAAAATTCAGCCACCGGCCAGATTTATTTGAAAGAGCTGCTCTCTTTCCTCTGTGATTGCTAAGCTGGTATTTTGTAAGCATGGATCTTCCTTTACCATTAGTTAAGAAATCTTGCCTAGAAATGAAGGCCAACAAGGAAAACAGAAATAAAGGATGCAGAAAACAGATTTCTAAAGGTGTCTTTCAAAACATGGATTCAGTTGAAAGTGACTACTTCTAAGTGTTAATATTTATTTTGCTGTGATTTATAATAGCAATTGTTCTCGCTAGTAGATTTCTATTTTCTTTCTTGTTCCATGTGTGTTCTTATTTCCACCTTTCGGTTATCTACATAGCACCTCTTTGAACTTTCTCCAATTCTTCAGATTCTTCTTAAATCTGCCTTTCATGACTCCAAAGGTATATTTGTATGTATACATTCCCTCTTGAGCAACCTTATAAAAACTGTATCAAAAATAAGTTTTACCCTGAGGAAAAAAATTGATTTAAAAAAGACTTTAGTGATGGAGTTAAAAATACTACATTTGCAACCTTACTGACACATCTGAGACTTTAAATAGAGAAATCCAATTGGTATCATTTTAAATCTATAGACCTTGAACCATAAAACTACATGAAATTTTTATGGGATTACTTCAAAACTATCATTTGTTTATACTTTTTACTACAGCTCTGTTGGCTAGCCCACTATATCTTGAACTCAAAAGATAATAAGCTAAATCAGGCCATAAGACATCTGAGGTATGGAAATCTAGCAGAGCAGGGAAAAAAGTAAGAACATTTTGGGGGGTAACAGGTTAAAATTAAGTGCTAAAATAGGCAGAGGGCATGAAGCCTTCTGGATTTTGAAGCTTACTGCTTAACAACATCCACTAGGTGCCAGAGAAATTGACACATATATTCTAAGCTACAGAATTTGTTAACACCTTTAAGTGTACTTTCCAATTCACTAAAAATGTATTTTTAAATTATGCAAACTACTGTTGTTTGGGATAAAGAAAAAATTCATTCATTTAAGGTGGCTTAGACAAAAAAAAGCCTCAGCTCATGTTTATGAAACCTGACAAGTACTAAGAAAAAATTGTTAATGCCCAGATTAAAAAAAGAAAACAAAAGAAAAGAAATAAGGATAGGAAAACAATAAACTAGTCTTGCAAATTTGAAATATATTTTAGCACTTCAAGACAGAATACTTTAAAATGCTGGATATTTAAGTTTCTGAGTAAATGGAAAGTCATTAGCAGCTTCTTGTCAAAGTGTTTCTTAATTAGTAATTGCATTTGCAGATATTTACTTGCAATTGTTTCAGGAGTTTCCACTCTTTTGTGTTCCATGCTATCCTTATTACACAGAGTAATCATAGGGTTCTCCAAGGAGCTGACAATGACTGAAGTGTTCCCCCATCCCTGCTTTACCCTATACAAAGCAGCTGATTTCTGCAGCTGTCTGTGATCCCTGGCAGAGGTTAATTCATTCCTGCCTTGGGACAGCTGCTTGGGGTGAAAAGTGCTTTCTTGGGCTGCTGGCAAAAGAACAGGCTCTACTGAACAGCTGCTCCAGAGGTCTTCTAGATTTTCAACAGCTGTACAAGAGTGCAGAGATTCACCACCTCCTTGTTTATAAGTCTGCCATGCAGGAAACTCAGTTAGAGCTGCAATTCAGTTCTTACACAACATTGTCACCTGTCTGACCATGGACAGTTGTCAGGAAACTCAGTGAATTCATACAACAAATGTGTTAGGTTTATTACTGCCCCTTTGAAAAATAATGGCTTTGCGTACTAAGATTTTCATGCAGCTTAGAATAGGCTGGCACATTCAGACTGATATGGCTATATACAAGATTTGTGTATAATACAAAGTGATGGGGAGGAATTATATAGACTAAACATCCTTACTCCAATGGGCCTCATCTTTGGTTGCTCATTGGACTCACTTGTATAAATATGGATGTCCAAATCCCATTCTCAGAGATTCTGACTTTGATGGCCTAGGGTAGTCTAGGCAACTGATGTGAAAAAGCTTTTCAGGTGATTGTTATGGCCAAAGTTGAGAAGCACTACATGAGTCCAACTCGCTCTCTGAAATTGTTTCTAAACTACCCTCTTGTTTTCTCAATAAATCTGGAGCACCTTTCTTTTTCTTACCTGAACTCTGGCTTTATACCTTTTTGGTTCATACCCAAACACTCATTTAAAATTGTCACAAATTAGCCGGGCGTGGTAGCGCGCGCCTGTAGTTCCAGCTACACGGAAAGCTGAGGCGGAAGGATCGCCGGAGCCCAGCAGGTGGAGGCTGCGGTGGCCGGGAGCGGCCACTGCACTCCAGTCTGGGCGACAGTGAGACTCCAATTCAAAAAAAAAAAAAATTGTCACCTGAAAGCTCTACAAAGTTATGCCTTACCCTTTCCATTAGTACTTCATTTTCTAACCATCCTAGCAAGACATCATTTATTTATTTATTTATTTGGTCAGCTCTTTGCCAGAGATTTGTAAGAAGCTTTCTTCCTCTTGATCTTCCTCATGATTATTTTCTTGTATTTCTTTTCCCCCTGCCCATTGTGACTTGCCTTCTTTTAGGTGGAGGGACTTAAGGAGCTGAGAAGCTCAGACAAACACTGACTTAGATATTATATTCATTTTAAGGTGACTTGTTACTCTGGTATGTACTAATTTTCAGGAAAAAAAAGAAAGGCTTAAGTAATTAAAAATACCCTTCAGTACAAGTAGAGCAAGGAGGATTATCCCTGAGGATGCCTAATGCTCACCTGTAATTTGAAAAAATTAAGCAATGAAAGGAAATGTCTGAGATCTTATGAAGAAAATGGAAGTTTAATAAACAAATACAGCTAGTAATTAGGAGTTAGTAAAAAGCAATTAGTGAGCAATGTTCCCTTCTCTACTTTTCAGTGTTCTCCTTGGACCTTCAAAACAAAGCTACAAATATATGAAACAAGAATGATTGAATGTTAATGTCAGCTTGACCTCTCATGTTTCTTTGATTAATCATCAACAGTGACTAGTATTCCCAGAGCATGGGTCTTGAAGATTTTATAGACATTGCTCTCTGTATCGTCAAAGTGATGTGGAATTTACCCTAGGATTCTGAGAGTGAATGACTTTTTCATCCCCAACCAACAACAAGAAAACAAAACTGGGAGAGAATAAATGCTTTCAGTGTTGAAATTATTTATATCACATTTCTACACGTTTTTGTTGCATAATGTAACTCACTCCTTCATTGTGCCTTTGTGGGTAGAATAATAGAACCCCCAAACCTGCATTAATTATATACTAAGCTTCACAAAAATGTCCCATAATTCTACTAAAATCCTCATGATGTAGAATAATTAAATATATCTTGCAGATAAAGAAACTGAGGCTCAGAGATACTAAATAACTTATATACTGTCTCCAGAGGAAAGTGGCCTAGCAGACATTCAAATCTAGAGCTTCCTGAGCCCAAGACATATGAGGTTTTCTGATTCCAGAACTAAATCTCGGATTCCGGGTTTGAGATTATAAGCCAAAAATAAAATTTTAAGACCCCAACTGACTGAACATACCTCCTTTGGGCCAGGGGAAACCTGAAAAACTAAATTCCAGGCCATGACAGAAGAGGAGCTCAGACACACCTTGTCATGCCCCCTCCCTTGTGGAGCATTAGGTACAACTGACTAGCATTAAAATTAAGATAGAGATAATAAGACTGACCAAATAGAATCTGTGGCAATAAGATACCAATTCCCACCTGACTCTGGTGTGGTATCATTTGACATGTCGCAGGCCCTAAAGAAAATAAAAATACTTTACCCTAGAATATGTTTCTTTGACATATTTTGAAGTGATCCTGCAAAGCCATTTCTTGGGGAAATTTGCATCTGTAGAGAATCTCCTTCCTTAGGAGGGTCTGTCACATTTTAAGACATTTACCACCTATTTTCTCTGAAGTCTGCTACTTAGAGGCTTCATCTACATATCAAGAATCTTGGATTATCATAACTCAAGAATTGCTTTTACTGATTTCATTTTTTTTAGACAGAACTTAACTCTTTCCACAAATTGCCAATTAGAAAAATCTTTGAGTCCATCTATAACCTGTAAGTTTCCTGCTTGAAGATGTCCTGCCTTTCTGGGCCCAAGCGATGTAAACCTCACATGTATTGATTTATATTTTGCCTGTAACTTGCCTCCCTAAAAATATAAAATACCAAGCTATAATTCAACCATTTTGGGCACATGTTCTCATGACCTCTTGGGACTGTGTCATGGGCCTAGGTCACTGACATTTGACTCAGAATAAACCTCTTTAAGTATTTTAGAGAATTTGGATTTTTGTCAACCAGATATTACACTTTGGTGCTATAAGCTATATGTGCAGCCTTGTGCGAGGTTGAACTTTGGAGACAGATAAATGAGGATATGAATTCTGGGTTCACCAAATAACAGCCCCTATAAATTTCTGCTTTTTCATCTGGAAAATGGAAGTCTTCCTATTTTATGGTAGAATTAAATCCATTGTAAGCATTCAATAAGGTATTATGAATAAAACACTCAACTTTAGCTGGAAAAGGGTAAATATTTAAAAATGCTAATAATGTTATTATTTTTATTGATGTTATTTTAGCGTTTAGCAGCTAGAATAACTTAACTATATTTCTGATATTTAAATTATTTGATAGTCTTACTTTGGGGCTTTAACTACTCAGTCATTATGCAATATGTATTAACTGAGCACCTATGATGGGACAGGCACTGTTCTTAGCACTGAGAATAAAATAGTGAACACAGCAGATAAACATAGCTACTTTCATGAATCTTATATTTGTGGTATAATAATCTTGCTTTCCTATTAGCAAGAAGATTCCAATCACCATTAGCGAATTAGCTATTTAAAACAAAGTCCAGCTTATCTTTTCCATTCTATTTGATATCAAGTATTTCAAAGAGATTTCTTAAGTTTAGCCATAAAGTATGAATTTCAGGCATGAAAAGATTAAATGTTGCTAACAGCTATCCCAAATTAACCCATTTAAATTTCTTTGGCTTAGAAGAGGTACTAAAAATCAATTAGTACCATATAATGAGGCCTGCATAACTATTTTATTCATTCTCTGTATCTTTCACCTGAAACCATCATGTTTTAAAATATGGAGTCAATTGATTAAGCATGGTACATGCACCTTAATATTAACAGCACATTGAAACACACTCTAGTAGCTCAGCCAGGAGCCAGACAAAATCAAGGTACTTGAAAGCCAAATGCAGTAGTTGATAGACCTCAGGGGGAGGTAGTCTGTTCATTTTTCCATTATCAGAGCTGCAAAAGACAGAAGGATGTCAGATGGACATAGATTAAAGTGAGGGACTGAAAATCTGAGGGTTGACACCTTCAAGATTTTCTTGTTCTTGCTTTGGTTTCTATGTTCATTTCTTTTTTTTTCTTTTCTCCTGATGCTGAAGTAATTGGAAGATGGAAAAATCTGAACTAGTCTAAAGAATACTAGAGGACCCCATAAAGAAGTTTGGGGAGAAATCTAGGCAGGCAAAATAAGATAATTGCTTTGGGTAGATTGGAATTACTTGATTAAAAAAATACTTTGAAAACTATTTCAAAATGTAAACCCTTTGGAACAATTTAAACTGCCCCTCACTCTGCCTCATCTCTTATGACTTCATTCAATGAAGATCTTTCTCCAACTTGTACACCAGATTTGCTGGGTTCTCCTTTCTTAGCCTGTACTTGTAAGCATAACCATTTTCAAAGACTGCTAACATGACGCTAAGAACAGTGCCTCTCCCATCATAGGTGCTCAGTTAATACATATTGCATAATGACTGAGTAGTTAAAGCCCCAAAGTAAGACTATCAAATAATTTAAATATAAGAAATATAATTAAGTTATTCTAGCTGCTAAATGCTAAAATAACATCAATAAAAATATTATTACCATTTTAAAATATTTACCCTTTTCCAGTTGTTTAAAAGTCTATTACTAATAAAAGGAAATAAAGTTGTAGGTATACTTTAGGAGGAAGAGGAAAGGAAAGAGAACTCTTTAGGTTAATTGAAAGTAAGTTAATAACTTTTTGCTTGAAAACACACATGCAGTATGATTTTTAGTTGCAGTGACAGTGAGAATGGTATTAATCAATGGTAATATTGACGGTGCTATATATTGTTCATCTGTGCCTGCAGATCAACTCTCAGTCCTTCCCTCATCTGCCACAGGAATGTGTTCTGTATGGACCATTTGTATTCTGGCTTTCAGGTGGGGTTAGCCAATGGGAAACTTCAACAGGAGATGGGAAAGGTCAACTTGTTTACTCCTCTGGCTCCTTTTTTGTGGGGTTGTCTCAGGTTATTATTATCAAGGCTTCAATGCCAGGCCCTCCAACCCAATTTCCTTCTGTGTTTTGGTAACTACTCTCTCCCCTTGCCTCTTTAGGCCTAGGGAAAATAGGAAAGAAAAAAAAAACCCTACCGTTGGGTTTTCTACATCATGCTTATACCTCCTTAAACAGGCTCTCAAGTTACAGAGTTATTCATTTCTTGATTCTTTCCTGCCCTCTCTTGCCTTCCCCTCTTTCTTCCTTTCTAGGACATCTCCAGCTTTATTCCAGCACATACTCTGCCCACTCCCACCCTGGTCATGAAAGGTGAGATGCGCTGTAGTCTTGTGATATACAGCACGTCTGGTCTAGCAAATTGTTTTAATCCTATGCATCTTTCCAAAGATTGCTTTATACATGTTCCTGTGACCTGGTTCTGACCCATGAGGCCTGATAAAAGACTGCCATCAGAGTTTCTGGAAGACTTTTTCTTCCTAGTAAAAGGAGATTTCATAATCTTCCTCTTCTAGGCTAGATGCTATTGTGTCTGTGTGTGACTCATGGAGCTTCTATCACCAACTTGTGACCATGAGGGAGACATCTCTGATGTACTGTGTATGGCTAAGCAGAAAGGTGGAGAGCACCCAGACCTTTGCCCACATCACTATGTTGTAAACATTTAGACCCAGAACCACCTACCTTGTTATGAGCAGTTGTGTGCCCATTATTAATTAAATGAGTTACTGTAACTTTTTCTGTCATTTTTACAGCCCAAAGTACCATGAAATAATTATTTTTTTCTGAATAAAAGTGGTCTAGAACAAGAGTTTGACTTGGTAAATGTCACTTCAAATTACTCCTAAAAACTGTGTGTGATCCATTAACCTAGAAGTAGTGGACAGGAAATCAGGAATTATAATTTGTTCCTTAATTGTGTATCTACACCTATGGGACATATGTAGGTAAGAAAGAAAATGTCTAATCCTAATTACTTGAACTATTATTTTAGATTAATGAGTGAACCTTCAATATGAAAGGATTTCAGTGCTTGGACAATAGCAATAGAACTTATCCAGCAGTGTAGCTTCCAAAGAAAGTCAAAGTTCATCTATTGTCTTACTCTGTTTGGGCTGCTATAACAAAGCACATAAACTGGGTGGTTTATAAACAACAGACATATACTTCTTATATTTCAGGAAGCTGGAAGTCTAATATCAGGGTGCCAGCATGGTTGGACTCTGGTAAGAACTTTCAGGTTGCAGATAGCTGACATCGTATCGTAGTCTTACATTCCAGAAGGAAAGAGAACAAGGTAGTTTTCTGGCCTCCTCCTATAAAGGCACTAATCCCACCCATGAGGGCTTCACGCTTCACCCAATTTCCTTCCAAAAGTCCACCCTCTAATGACATCACATTGGAAGTTAGGATTTCAACATATAAACATTTGTGGGGGCATAAATATTCAAGCCATTGTATCTGATCTTAAAATATTTAGTTACATATATTATTAGTAAGAAAAAAAATTAGAATTGAGATATTTTGCAAACAGAAATGATTGTTTTTATGAAGGGAAAAAGATGATGAGTTTCTCCTTACTGACAGACTTAGCTACACCCAGTTATGAAAATGATGATCATTTTCACTCTCTGGACTGTGCATGTTCTCTTTTTTTCTTGTCTAGAAATCCTCTCTCATTCTCTTGGCTTGTCAATTCTATCAGTCTTTCACAGTCATTCACAGGCCCTACGTGTGCCAAGAAGCTTTTTTGGTCACAGTAGGGACTATGTTTTTTCTTTCTTGCAAACCATAGCACTAATTCACTACTTCCTACAGTTAAGGGCATTCAGACTTAGGAACCTAGTCTTCAACTTTCTCGCATTAGGATAAAACCTAACATTTTGAACTTGGGCTAGTCATCCTTGTAAGATCTGACCCCACCAGCTTCGCCAGGCTCAATCTATCTCACAGTGAGTGGTTGGGCCACTTGGACCTTCTTTTGGGCCTTTGGACATCTCTCAGCTTTCACCCTGCTCTTCCCCTTGCTAGGGGGGCTGTTTTTGGTGTACTCTATTTCCTCTTGGAAATCCTTAGTCTTCAGACCCTTGAGAGTTAAAATAGCCCCCTCATTCTTTGTTCTCAGTATCATGTACTTTTTCTGAAGAGGCCTACCACACTTGTAATTTTGTACATGTGCTTGTGTCCCAAGCTTTGTTCCTTTGAGAATCTCCTTCAAGCATAGTTGGGAAAAGGAGTTTTTGGCTCCTGGCTATTTTGAATCCACTGGCGTGGCATTGACTTCACCACATCAAGGGTTTCTCTTTTCTGCTGTAAGCAATGCCTTGGATACTACTTGGACCACTGTCTTCTTCAGTCCTTGCTGCTAGCCTCAGCAAGAAGTGATGTGATGGAGGTCAGAATTCTCTCCTTTAACTTAATTACCCACAATCCTACTAACAATAGGCTGTCTATGTGTAACACACTTTACTGAAGAGTTAGGGATTACCAGAGAATATTACAGGGGAGAAGAAAAATACCTTGAGACTAGATGTGAAATATCACTATTACAAAATTCCCATTCCATTTTTCAGTCTCAGATCTGCCCTTCTCTACACATTGGAGAGTGAGATCCTCTCCAATTGAATATTTCTTGAGAAACATTTTGATCCATTTATTCAACTCCTACTCAGAAGTGCCGATTCTTGCCTCTCTGTCTGCAAGGTTTAACTAAGAGATGCAATTAACCACAGCAAAGCATTTCCTAAAATCTGAGCTCCATCTAAAATAAAATCAGGATGCCCTCCATAAGACCATTTAGAGAGGGTTTTTCATTTCAAGGTAGCTAGACTTAGAAGTTTTTCCACTTTTGTGAAATGAAGGTATGTTTTCTCTTTTTTTTTAAAATTTCTTAGTAGCAACTGTTGGAATACTTACACACACAAAAATACACACATACCTTTTTTAGAGAAAACATTTTCATTGACTATTTAGCTTAGATCCATATTAAGTTTTAGAAACTTTTCTCTAAATCTGACATAATCTGTGCAGTCTACCATCTCTTCAATAGTGACTAAACTTCATGCAGGCAGATAACACGTTTTCCTTGCTTACTCTTCTGCTTTTAGAGCATATTTAGAAGCTTAAAAAATAGGACCTCTTATTGTGTCTTTTCAAACAACAAACTATTCTCTAAGAAAAACAAACACATATACAACTATAGGAAGCTTTAAAATGACAATTTTCCCTGTACCTGTACCAATTTAAGTTATCTAGAACGTGGTTCTTTTCCACTGATCTCTATAACAGGGTTTGGGAAAACTCAACTATTTATGTTGTCCTCTATCTAGGATACACTCCACTCAGGAGTATGGAAGGGAGATTCTTATTCATTGTACATAGGATAATACTGCCTAATACGTGACTCCTGTGCTAAAATTTAAGTTTCCTAAAGGCATAAATGGCCTCTGTCTTACTCATAGCTTAGCCCTCAGGGCTAGCACAGTATCATGCCTAAAGAAGACCCTCAGTAAGTACTCATGGGATGAAGAAATGGAGGAATAAAGAAAAGAAGGTTGGACCTAAAAGGGACATTAGAGATCATTTTAAATGGGTATACAAAGACACAGAGCAGTTAAGCAACTTGATTGCAGTCACACAGATTGTAAGTGGAAGCACTTAAAGTGCAGCATGGGTTTCATACCCCCAACACTTATGTCACCACACTTTGACCAAAATATTGTCTAATTCACTGTGCCAGCAATGGTACATGGTGATACTTTGCCCCCAACAAGAGGCTTAAGAAGCCTACTCTGAGATTTACACGTGGGAGAGCAAAGGGAGATGTCAGTCACACAGCACATGCAAAGCAGGCAGTGATCAAGCCAATGACTCAGGTACAAAAAGCAACATTGGTAGCCAGTTATCACCAGACTGGGGAAGAGAAAGCCAGGTTCTCAAGAGGCCAGGCTGGAATCTAGGTAATGCCGTCTGGTCAGAGTGTTATCAGAGTCCTAGATAAAGAAACTACAAGTACAAAGAGGCTGAAAGGGAAGATTCTCAGCAAAACCAAGGAACAGCCAGAAGCCAGTGTGGATCAGTGGAGTGATCACATGGTGTGAGCTGAGGATGTAGAGGTAGTTAGGGCTCATTTGCCCCTCCTCCCAGGGCTTTGTAGACCATAGCAATGGGAAGGCTTTGAGGGGCTATAGACAAGGAATAACCATGATTTGATTTTCATTTTAAAGTCTTTCTGACCACAGTTCAAGGAAGAAGAAGCTGTTGGGGAAATAGCACCACTGTAAGGTGATTGCAATTAACAAGTTGGGTCCTGACAGTGGGCTTGAGCTAGGGTGGTCACCATCTCCAGCCATGTCACCCGTCTGGATTCTATTGAAAATACTCACTTTCTGCTTTGTGTTCTCATGTTCCTTTTTGACATTTAGTCTTTTAGTTTGATTGTATGTCTGCATAACTTATATCACCTACAAGATAATGGGCTCCATGGTGACTTTTGCATCTAATGTAGAATCCAGTATAGTGCCTTGCTTAGACCATCACTTAGTTAAATTTTATTTGAATTTGATAGAAATTCTGATGTAACGTGAATTTCATGGTAAATTCATGGGAACTCTATATACTTTTCAGTTTTTGCCTGACAGAACTTTATTTAAATGTTTCCTACAGCATTTAGTATTTTCCACCTTAGCTTATAGCTATTTGTGTCCCTAGCTGATTTCCCCTATTAGATTATAAACTACTTGAAGGCAAATTGCTGCATTTTGTTTCTAGGAAAATATTTCATATCTTAGTGCATACAGTGTGTAGTCAACAAATATTTATTAAATAGGTTAGACCTTGGAAAATATTTTTTTCAATGTATGTTGGTTTCACATGGGAATGGTATGTTACTCTCTTAATGACCAGAACATAATCACATTCATGGAGTTCAGCACATCTATTTGGTTACCTGATAAACCTCTCAGCTATTCTCATGGTTAATAATAAAAGAGGACTATTGGGCAGTGCATATTGGAATCTTGAGGAAGGTCTGGTACCAGAAGTTGCTTTTTCACTTGTTATGTGAACCTTTACATGCGTACTACTTGCTTTCTTCTAACCCTGGTTCCTCCTAGTTTGTCTGCTTTTTCTCTTTGTCAGTGATAATAAATTGAAAGTAATCCTAGCATGTTTTATTTGTGGTCTTGTTCACTGAAAAAAGATTCAGGAGATATGTGTGCTTGGGGAGAGCATGGGGTAACAGGGGACAGGAGAACAACAAACAGCTATGTGTGGGCAAACAGTGGGCTGGAACAAAAGGTCCAAATTCTTTCACTGTGACTTTTTTGTGTGCTAGTTAACAAAAAAATGGACAGAGCCCAAGATAAGCAAACCCAAGAACAGAGCTGATCTTTTCTCCTTGGCTTTGGTCTTCCATCTTCCCTTACCCCATTAACTTGATAGGACGTAGAAGAGATGAGGAAGACACTGAACAGGTAATAGGAGGAATAAAAATGCTAACTAACACTTGCTGAATGCCTATTTGCCGGCCAGCGGTTATTCTAAGCACTTTTAATGCATAAACTCATTTAATTCTCTCAACAACCTTATAAAAGAGCTTGCTGTTATTATGTTCATTTTAAAGATGAAGAAACTGAGGTACATCGGTCATGTTCTAATGTTACTTTCCCAAAGTCAAGAGAAATTGAAGGACGATTTTAAGAGCTGTGGTTCAGGGCTATGTATACCCATGTAAAGACAGAGAAAAACATATTATAGATTTCAGAAGAGTACTGAAGATTTATTTCTTCCTCCTGAATGTCTTCCCTGAACAAAGTCAGTTTCTGAACATTGACGCCATGCTATAGTTTAAGTGGGATAAGAAAATGCTTCTGGTGGCAGTATATCTATTCCTCTATAAATTATACAGGTCCTTCCTGAGGCAGTCTGTTTAAACATGTTGACTTACCTTTCTTGTAAAATGTTTATGGATATGATTTGTTACAGGGAACTATTTTAAAGATTCCAGGCACTGTTGGGAACTATTAAAACAGCTAACCACAAACTGGTTACTAGGGGTATGCAAATTAGAGTATTTGAAGGTCAGAAGACAATCACCACCAAAAACTAGAGGGGAAGATAAGTCATAAGAATGTAAGAAGAAAAATCCAAATATTTAAATAGCAAATTTGACAGGATATAAGCACTTATATGGCAGCCTAAGAAAACCTGTCATGGGATAGAGCAAGAATTTATTATAGCTGAACTAGGCCAAATGCAAACATACTGTTGTCTTTAAAAAAATTAAAAGGACTAATTCAAATATCAATGAAGGAAGACAAATATGCACACAGGAAAGACACACAACTTGGTCCTGTTGGTATCCCTGCTTTGCAAAAGCTGTTAAGTCACAGATTTAACAAGCCATGGTGAATTGTAGCTCTAAATTCATACGTACTCTAGAATTATTTTACAGTATCTGTCCAAATGTTAAGTATTATTTAAAGATGCAAAACAAAACAAAACCAAGATCCTAGAGGGAAACACTCCATTCACTTCTTTAGCATAATTAAAATGAAAATAACTCAATGATTAAGAAGATGATACCACTGCAGTTAAAGCAACACATGTCCATTGTTTGGGTAAAAAAAATAGCATGTCAGATTGGTCTAGAGAGGCAGAGATGAGTGAGATGGAAAGAATCATTTTTTTGAACTTAAGCACTTACTATTTAGATAAGTATTATCAACCTTGTCTTAAATTTTGGAGAACTAAGACTTAAAGATATAAAAATGGAAGGAAGGAAGGAAGGAAGGAAGGAACCAAGGAAGCAAGGAAGGAGAAACTGTCTTAAAATCATAAAGTTGGTATATCATGGAGCCAGACTAACACATAGACAATTATGCATTGCATAATGACGTTTCAATGAATGAAGGACCAGTATATAAGATAGTGGTTCCATAAGATTATAATATCATATATTTACTGCACATTTTCTGTACTTAGATACATAAATGTTTACTACTGTGTTACAATTGCCTACAGTATTCAGTACACTAACATGCTGTAAGGTATTTAGCCTTGGAACAATAGCTTATGCTAGAGCCTAGGTGTGTAGTAAGATCTACCATTTAGGTTTATGAAAATACATTCCATGATGTTTGCACAACAATGAAATCATGTAGTGATAACTTTCTCAGCATGCATCCTTCTCATTACATGAAACATGACTGTAATTCATTCTACTATACCATTCTCTATTTTAATAAATGCTTGAATAAATCTGTTAAAATCCAGGTTACTAACAAAGGTCAGACCCTTGTAGAAATATAAGCTTTCAACTCAGCAATGAAAAAACAGAACATTTTTTTCTATTGTTACTAATTACAAATACTGGCTGGAATATTCCAGTGGGTTGAGAAAATGATTTTAAAAATGGCATTTTAATCATTTGTGTCCACTCTGGACAACAAATTCTGTACAGGCATACCTCAAAGATATTGTAGGTTCAGTTCCAGATCACTGCAATAAAGCAAACATTACAATAAAGCGAGCCACACAAATTTATGGGTTTCCTAGTACGTATAAAAGTTATATTTAAACTATATTATAGTCATTAAGTGTGCAATAGAATCATGCCTAAAAATGATGTACATACTTTAATTTAAAAATATTTATTGCTAAAAAAAATGTAGCAGTCATCTGAGTGTTCAGTGAAGTAAAATTGAACAGCTGATGGAAGGAATAAAATTCCTTACTGGTGGAAGGTCTGGCCTCAATGTGAATGGATGCTGACTGATCAGGGTGGTGGTTGCTGAAGGTTGGGGTAACTGTGGAAATTTCTTAAAACAAGACAGCAATGACATTTGGTGCATCAGTTGACTCCTCTTTTCATGAAAGATTTCTCTGGAACATGTGATGCCATTTGATGGCATTTTACCCACAGTAGAACTTCCTTCAAAATTGGAGTCAATCCTCTCAAACCCTGCCACTGTTTTACCAGTTATATTTATGGAATATTCGAAATCATTGTTGTCATTTCTACGATGTTCACAATCTTTACTGGTAATAAATTTCATCTCAATAAACTACTTTCTTTGTCATCTATAAAAAAGCAACATCTTGTTTGTTCAATTTGTATTATCTAGTTACATCTTTAGACTCCACTTCTAATTCTTGTTTTCTTCTTATTTCTACCACATCTGAAATTACCTCCTACACTGAAATCTTGAACTCCTCAAAGTCATCAGTGAATGTTGGACTCAACTTCTTCTAAACTACTGTTAATGTTGATATTTTAACCTTCTCTTATAAATCACAAATGTTCTTAATGACATCTAGAATTATCAATCTTTTCCAAAAGTTTTTCAACTTACTTGGCTTAGACCTATCAGAGGAATCATTATCTATGGCAGCTATAGCCTTGTGAACTGTTTTGCTTAAATAATAAGACAAAAGTTGAAAATACTTCTTGATCCATGGTCTACAGAATGGATGTTGTATTAGCAGACATGAAAACAACATGAATCTTCTTGTATATCTCTATCAGAGCTCTTGGGTGACCGTGTGTATTGTCTGTGAGCCATAATATTTTAAAAGACATCTTTTTTTTTTTTTCCTGATCAGTAGTTCTCGACAGTGGGCTTAAAATATTCAATAAACCATGTGTTAACCAATGTGCTACTATCCAGGATTTGTTGTTCCACTTAAAGAGTACAGGCAGAGTAGATTTAACATAATTTATAAGTGCTTAGGACTTTTGGAATGGTAAATCAGCATTAGCTTCAACTTAAATTCACAAGCTGTATTACCTCCTAACAAGAGAGTCAGCCTGTTCTTTGTAGCTTTGAAGTCAGGCATTGACTTCTCCTTTTTAGCAATGAAAGTTCCAGATGGCATCTTCTTTGATAGAAGACTGTTTCATCTACACAGAAAATCTGTTATTTAGTGTAGACATCTTCATCAATGATGCCAGCTAGTTCTCCTGAATAGCTTGCTGTAACTTTTTTATCAGCACTTACTGTGTCACCTTGTACTTTTATGTTATAGAGGTGGTTTCATTCCTTAAATCTCACGAACCTCTGCTAGTTTCAGACTTTTTTTTTTCTTTTCTGCAGCCTTATTGCCTCTCTCAGTCTTCATAAGACTTGAAGAGAGTTAGGGCCTGGCTGTGGATTAGGCTTTGGCTTAAGGGAATGTTGTAGCTGGCTTCATCTTCTATCCAGGTCACTAACATTTTCTCCGTATCAGCAATAAAGTTATTTCATTTTCTTATTATCTGTGTGTTCACTGGAGTAACACCTTTAATTTCCTTCAATAACTTTTCTTTCACATTCACAACTTAGCTAACTTTTTAGTGCAACAGTCCTCACTTTCAGTCTTTTACTTTCCCCGTGCTTTTCTTACTAAGATCAATCATTTCTACCTTTTGAATAAGAGGCATGACTTCTTTTCACTTGAACACTAAGAGGACATTGTAGGGTTATTAAGCGGCCTGTTTTTAATGTTGTTTTGTCTCAGGAAATAGAGAGGCTAGAGGAGAGGAAGAGAGACAGGGGAAAGAGCTGCTTAGTGGAACAGTCAGAACATACACATTTATTGTTTGTCATCTTATATGGATATGGTTCTTGGCATCTCAAATCAATTACAATCACTGATCACCGATCACCATAAAAGACATAGTAATAATTAAGGTTTGAAATATGAAAAAATTACCAAAATGTGACACAGAGACACAAAGTGAGCACGTGCTGTTAGAAAAATGGCACCAATAGACTTTCTCAATGCAGGATTACCATAAACTTTAAATTTGTAAAAAAATGTTGTATTTGTGAAGTGCAATACAGTGAAGCACTACAAAATGAGGCATACCTGTGTTTCTTTCCATTGTTGTTGAAAGTTCTTCAGAATCCCAGAGTTCAGCTCATGCTTGGCTTCGAAGATTTCCACAAACTATTCACAGTTGAAAGGAATATAGACTGATTCCTCTTCTTCTTTTCTCCTCCCTAGTACATGCACCTGTCCCTGTGCATCACAAGCGTGTGTGTGTGTGTGTGTGTGTGTGTGTGTGTGTGTTGAAGGGACTAGGGAGGAATAAGGAAGGAGGAGTTGTGCCTGTTAGAAAGTGGAGGTAAATTTGTGGTTCTCCTCATCTGAGAATTGTTGCTCCTCCATCTATGTGTAACTCTGCAACTGGTTTTCTAATGTTGTTTTTCTTCTACGGCAATTTGGATGTTCCAAAGATGATCTCTCTCTGTGCGCTCCTTGAATATATGGCCTATTGAGACATCCCTCCTCCCATTCCACCATAAATATTTTTCTTTCCCATACCCCTAGCTCCACAAAGAGCAACCCACCCCCTCGTTGCCATGCTGTTGTAGTCCTCTCATTTCAGTTGACTGTCTTCTGAAGAAAGATCTATTCCTTGGCAACCTGGCATGGTACACTTATACACTTACACAGTTTTGCTACTGTGAGTATTAAAAATGCCTTATCACTGGAAGAGGGAAGGAAAATAATTTGGTGACTTCAGTTATTGCTACAATTACATCTTCATATTACCATGTTAGTAATTAACAGTTATTACTAAGTTTGCAAGAATCTATTGATGAAAAATTTCACATTACAGTCACCACTTGATTTCTCAAGATGTTTCCTAAAAAGGGAGTGTTTTATTAACAATTTGTACCTATTATCTCTATAATTCATCTGCTTATTCATTTTTGGGCATATTTTCTCCTTTTCCCTCCCCTTTGGGATTTAAAGGGTATGTTTGGAGAGAGGAAGCAAAAGCTTATGCATTTCCTAATATATGTTCCAGCTGTTGTGAAAATCTCTGTTCTCCTTGTGATAGTTCTGGGACTTTGGATTTAAGTAGAAAGATCCAAGCTTTTTATATAATTATATGAATTCTGTCCCCAAAACATTAGATAATGGGGATGACAAGACACAGTGAGACACAAGTCAGGAATGCACTAATTCCTATCACCTGGGCTTCATCTCCTCTGCCTGTCTTTATTGTCTCTAATAATTATAGCCCACAACCCCACCTTGAATGACACTTGAAATACATTGCCTTTCATTTATCCAGTGACTGAAATTTAGTTTTGAATGCCAGTGGGAAAAAAAAATTATCTCTAGATGAAGTAATACTACAGGAGACCAGGGTTTACATACTACCACACTGCTTTGGCACCCTATGTATACAGTTGCTTGTTTCTAAATGACAACCTTTGAATCTACTGAGTGATGAATGATGATATGGGGAAAACATCCTTCTGAAATTGATTCTGGAATTCCCGGGAGTTGTTTTTGAGAATTTTGTTCTCTTTGCAAGGACTCATGGAAAAACTTGCTCTACAATCTATCAAAATTAGTCATCTTTGTAATGACTTTGTAATGACACGGGAAAATTGTCTCCCCATTTGTGCAGTGATATTCTTCTCAGTCTATGCTCAGGTGGTCCCCCAGGGCTTCTTCCTGACCCTGAGACAAGGATTCAAGAGCAAATGATTTATTAAGGAAGTTTTTGCAAGGAAAAACTGGTAAGGAGGTGGGAGAAGCAGGACAGGGAAAAGGAAGAAGCCAAGCAAAGGGATAACTTTAGGCAAAACAGGAAAGATCACAAAGGCTTGATTCTGCAAGGAAACTTTGCAATATAAATTAAGCCCCGTGGTTTTTTCCCTACTTGAAGCCAGGGAGCTGGGTCTTCATAATCCCATACCAGTCAGAGATGGGAAAATGCAGTCTGATGGGAGTGTAAAGTACCCGGCACTTTCAGCTCTGCCAAGTGGCTTCACTAGCTCAAGGGCAAGCCTCTGAAGAGAGTTGCAGTTGCCAACTCTTATAAACAAAAGCACAAAAAAGCTAGGGGCAGGGCACCAGAAGTGGTACAGGAATCTCAGAGGATCCAGGCAGAGCACCACAATGTCTGCTGGAGGGGTTATAATTAGAATTGGTTACTCATCTTCCCCTGAGGACATTAGGACAGGTTTCATCATGACATGCATTTGTGTCTCTCAAGTCATTCCTGGAACTCTTGTTACCAGCATATTTTCTGTACATCTCCTAATATGACTCAAACTTGTATCCTTCCTCCATCACTCTACAACTTTCCACTATGATGCTGGAACTTAGCAACATCCCTACACCTCCAATCTCATCTTTTCATGTCCTCTTTTCTGCATTTCTCGAATTTACAATTATTTCTCATAATGAAACTCTTCACTCCTGAGGGTTTCAGTTTCCCTGAGATCTTTTCCATAGTCGCTGTCATTTTCCTTAGACTTAGAGTGGGAGTAGTGGCTCTCCTTGCTCTGTGTTGTCAATTTGGAACCATTTCTTCCCCTCTCCTACTCCTGAAAAACCACAGATACTTTAAATGGCATGCTATTCAACTTGACCACCTCGATTCCTCCTTGTTGTAATTTTCTCCTGATCTCTTAGTTCATTGGTTCTCAAACCTGTCTACACTAAGTTAAAAAAACAAAAAAACAAAAAACAAACAAAAAAAAAGGTGGCTTAGTGCCTAGAGATTCTAATGTGGCCAACCTGGGAATTAGGATTGATAAAATTTCCCAAGTGATTCTAGTACACAGCAAAATTTCAGAGCCTCTGTCCTAATTATTCTTTCTCATTCATCAGAGAGCTGTAGCACCTGGCTTTCCCTGCCAGTAAATTGAAATCATTCTCATTGATTTCAATGTCTGTGTTTATCAGTTATTCTTAACTGTATCATACCCAGTACTTCCCCATGACAAATATATGGTAACGTTTTCTTTACTATCTTGAAATGTATTTCAGAGATAATATCATCTCCCAGCATTTAATAAGCAGTAGTAAAAAGTCAGTATAATTACCTATTTGTAATGTGAGAAAAAAATGTATAACAATAATATGTACTTTGATATGTGACTGCTCAAGCATAATTATACTAGAAGACATAAACAAATAGTAATCTGCTTGCAATACTAGATATGCAAGACTGATATGGCTGTGTTATAATGGAGAATTAAATACCATGTCACCAGTAGCATAACTTTCTGAAACGATAAACCACTATGGTAAAGTTCCAAATAAATCCATACAACCTTCCTTTTGGTTTATATGATGTTTGCATATTGTGGAAAGTGGAAAGTATATTAAAACTGTGATAAAGTATATTATGTGTAAAATAGGTTCCAAGCTCAGATAAAAAAGAGCTATTTTCTCTCTCCTTTTTTCTTCCTCCACTTGCATAAACATCCAACCAGACATTTCAAAATCTTCAGGACATGGGACGATCCTTTGATAATCAGAAATCTTTGATAATCAATCTCTTTGACCTTTCAGGATGCAGAAGAACTGCTGGTGTCAGTGGCACATTCCCAATTATTATGACAGCCAAAAAGATCCCCACACATTTCTAAAATACCTTGACAGGGGAGGTATTACCAAATCAAAAATCATGGACATAGACCATTCCTAGCCCCTCTGGCCTCTCAGCTGCTGAATCTCCTCGCTCATTTTAGGTTACCAGCCTCTCCATTGTTGGATCTCCCAGCTCTTTCTAAGCTGTGTATCTGTCAGGCTATCAGGTTCAACCAGGGAGAGTTTAATCCGGGGGCTATTTAGAGAAGTGTGTGTAGGTTAGTGGAAGCAGTAAAGGTTGGTGAAATACCTGGGGGTTAGCATCTGTAGGAAGCTGGTGCCACCCTTAGGCCTGAGGGCACAAGGAAGGAACGCTGTAATTGCAGTTTGGAGGAAGACCTTAGAATCATGAAAAAGAGGCCACTGCACAGTAACAGCCACTTTTGTGGAGAGGCAGGAGGGGGGTGGCTAAATATTCATGCTTTTCTTTCTTCCCACCTTCTAATCTCCTGATACCTCTCATTTGCTTAATCCTAGGAGGGAGAAGGAAGGAAGACTGGGTGATTTGCGGCTATAGTTTAATTTGAGGTCTGTAGAGTTCAGCCTCCTGGGGCACAGAGCAGAGAAGAAAAGAGTGAAGGATGGATTGAGGGTCTAGAGTGAACAACTCATCCAACTTTGCCTGGAACTTTCTAGTTTTAGCACTCAGAGTCCTGATGCTTGTAAAACCCCTCAGTCTTGGGCAAATTTGAATGATTGATTACCCTGGAGGAGAGGATGTACAAAGAGAAAATAAATCACCAACCTCTGAATGTTCAAATGCCTCTAGGACTCAGCCCTTAGGCACAGTCTCTTTCCTATCTCCACTCTCCCCTAGGAATCTTATTTTATATCTAAAATTTAAATTAACATTTGAATATATACAATCATGACACTTACATTTATATCTTTAGTTCTCTCTTCAAACGTATCCATGTGTTTTTCAGACATATTCATTTAGACATCTGATAGACATCTCAAAATTAAAGTATTGATTTTGCTTCTTTTACTTGCTTCTTTCCCAAATATTTTCCTCTTAGTAAATGGCCTCGACAGTCATCTGCTCAAGATAAGAATGTAGGCATTTTCCTCTTTTTCCTCATACCCCATATCTAATCCACTTGCAAGCTCTCTTTGCAATACGTGCCAAATCCAAATACTTTTCTCACTTCTACTGGTGTCACTCTTGTCTTGACCACCATGTTCTCTTACTGGAATAACTTACTAGCTCACCTCCTTGCTTTGTCTCTTGCCAGCCCACATACTGCTCTCCATACAAAAGCTAGAGAGATTATTTTAGGACATAAATCAGATTGTATCATTTCTCATTTAAAATCTTCAGTGGCTTCCTGTCAGACTCAGAATGAAATCCACTCTATTCATGTCTCTGCTGAGATGTCACCTTCTCAAAGATGCCTTTCTTGACTACCTCATCTAAAATAGCCATGCCTCCTATTTTAGGCATTCTCTAGTCCATACTTTAATTTACCTCCTATCATTTATTGCTAGCTGGTATTATAATATTTGTTTATTTTTGTATATCTGTCTCCCTTACTAGTATGCAAATTCCAAGAGGCAGGAATTTGGCCGGTCTTGTTCACTACTGAACTGGTAGCTTTTAGATCTGTACTGTCACCTTTTACATAGTACTCAACAAATATTTGTTGAATAAATGAGGAACTGTCATTTTTTAAATTATAACTATAACTTGTGAAACAGATTGCCTTTCCTTCTTTCTGTGGGATGCTATAAAATATGCACAGATGAATTTTTGGCTTCCACTTAACAAAGATAAAGAACTTCAAAGCATGCTTTTATGTATTAACCTCACTTATGCTTGGTTGATTGTATCTTTCCTATCTTCATTTTTTTACTTTATTGCTTTCATGTTACTTTCTCTTCTTTAAAAGAAAAATTAAGCCGGGCTTGGTGGCTCAGCCTGGAATCCCGTGCCTTGGGAGGCTGAGGTGAGTGGATTGCCTGAGCCCGAGGGTTCGAGACCCGCCTGGGCAACTTGGCGAGACCTCACCTCTACAGTAAATCAAAAAATTAGCCGGGCATAGTAGCGCACGCCTGTAGTTCCAGCTACTTGGAAGGCTGAGGCAGAAGGATCGCTGGAGCCCAGCATGTTGAGGCTGCGGTGGCTGGGAGTGGCCACTGCACTCCAGTCTGGGCGCCGGATTGAGACTCCAACTCAAAAAAAAAAAAAAAAGAAAAATTAAATTTATCTTGATATATACATTTTTTATAAGCCATCTTAAACCCTTTCTGGAGTAAGTTACTCCATAAATTAATTAATACTTATAGAGATTGTTTTTGAATATTCATGAGACAATATATGTAAACTTGAAAATGAACACTATTGGCATCAGCAGTCCCCTTTTCATTTAATTTATTCACTCTGATCAGTATTTCTTACAAATTATATATCAAATATTCATTCTCCTACTCAACCCTATCAAGTGCTTAAACTCTTTTAACTATTTTTACCCTCAAAATACGTCTGGACACCCAGTCTGGTGCTGAGAATGTGCTATACTCTAGGCTCATTTATGTTAGTGTTTACATCCGGTGTGATTGGCTCTTCAGGTTTTGTGTCTAAGCTTGGGCCCAGTCAGTGCCAACTAAGCACAGGTGGACAACAATTTATTTCCTGCATTCTGGGGGCAGTGTCAAGGACAGATAGCAGGTGACAGAAATCACTGAAAATGATTTCACCTGGATGTCAAAAATCCAAACTCCAGGGGTAAAGCTAAACTGTGAAGCAGAGGGAGCAGATAGGTATTAGACAAATCACTAGAGTTTAGTTTTGGGATGGCTGTGATAAACTCCAGCGAAAAACCTTCTTTGATAATCCAAAAGATTATTCATCTTAAAAATGAAGGTCAGTCTCCAATAGTAATGGAAAGAAAATTAACATAAATTTGTATGAAACTTTAAAGTGTTTGTATTACTTCTATGTACATAAAATTTTGATTTTTGTAGCACACTGTGAAGAAGGCAGGGTAGATATCATTAATTTCTAATTTAGAAACTGAAGATCCTAGGCTTTCCAGTGCTTTCTCCTTCATTCCTCCACATCATCTCACAGGTTTTTCCCCACAAATCCTGTTTCTGCCCAGTAGATGTAACTGCAGCCTAATATTTTAGCCTCTGCATCAGTTTATGCTGGAATACCAAGCAAGTTCTGACATCTCCATTATATGAAGACCTCACTGATTATTAAAATTCTAAGTAACATTTCTATCATCTGAAATATTTTATTTTTTGTTATCTATGTGACTTAGTATGTATTAATGTGGTGCCTAATATAACCAAGAAAACATTAGCTTTTGAAATGCTCTTCAAGTCAATAAAAATTCATTTTTATTAACTAATTTTTTAAAATTTGCTATGTTTAAAGACTATTTCCTTAGTTATCAAGATTTTTCAAGAATAAATTATTATAAAACTTTAAATTCTTTTAGGAACTCTGCAGTGGGAAGCATATATAAGATGTTCAATAAATACCCAGTGAACAAATAAATAAATATGTAAATTTTGAAAGTCAATTATGAAATAGCTTTCACATTACTCACTTCTACTAAAATGGTATCTTTCTAAATTATACAAATGGTTTTGCCATTTAATGTTCTCTACATGACAAAAACACTTTAAATTAGTCACACACTTAGCATATTGCTATCTGTTGGAATTGGTTTGTGTACAGTCATCAGAGAACTGATTTTGTCCATAATTTTTAGGTATAGTGACATATGCTCCAGACATTCACATTTCACTATTGACATGAAAGCCCCCATTTGACCCAGACGTGCTATTATTTCTTCAGAATCCACATGAAATTCTCAGGTTTTTGATAATGCATTAATGCTTGGTCTTTAAAATAGATAGAGGTAAGTTGGGTAGATGTTATTATGAGCTTTCTTCCCCTATGGGAATTGCTATAAACTTGGTGGAAGCCCCAAGTCCACAGCCAGAACAGTTTCTATAATTGCTGTAAATTCTTGGCAGTCAGCTTCCTCAAGACCCTCTCTGTGTCTGCTCCTACATTTGAGAGTGTTGTCTTGTCACTCAAGTGCAAAGCTCCAAGCCTTTTTTCTCTCTCTCTCCTTTTTAAAAATCCACTGGCAGCAAGAATTTTGTGCATTTTATAGGCTTTAATGAAAACATGGGACTCACTACAGAAAGTCCGTTACACACTACAACATAGCCTTTCCTTTTGCATCAACTCCATTTTCTCCCTCATTTTTATTTCTCCTTTCACTTTCTTGTCTTTCTCTTCTTTAAAAAAAAAAGAAACAACAGCAGCAACAACAAAACAGTTCGTGCACTTGTCTCAAGCTGAATAGTTTTACCCATACTCAGGTCCTTTTATCTCTTACCTTCTATTCCAAGCAAGTTTATTGTTACATTTCTCTTACAAAGGGATGTTCTCTTTCTAAGAAGAATTTCTCTACCAACTAAGACAGTTATTCTTTTTTGTTATATGTACATCTCCAAGCTGGCCACACATTCTTTATGTTTAAAAAGCAAAGTTTGACAATACATGGTATTT
Organism: Tarsius wallacei; assembly: GCA_963574415.1. Taxonomy (NCBI): domain Eukaryota; kingdom Metazoa; phylum Chordata; class Mammalia; order Primates; family Tarsiidae; genus Tarsius; species Tarsius wallacei. The sequence goes on from CAUYQG010053677.1 coordinate 56,040, forward strand.
TTAGAGAACCCAGAAGCAGAAAGCATTGTAAAAAAGGCAAACCTTTAAAAATGGGTTAGGGATCGTAAAATAGCCAGCATATTTACTAATTTAAGATCATCTCCACATTATTAGTGGTTCTCTGAATTTCCACAGAGAGCTGTATTTCCTGAAAACTATCTTCCCCTGAATATCTTAACACTTATAGAAAGACGTTAAATTCATCCTTAAAAATTCGCCGGTTTATTCTTACTATATAATGACAAAGACACTGAGACACAGTGAGATGACTTCTCCGAAGTCATACAACTAATCTGAGATGTAATTTGAACTGGATTTGCAGTCTATTGTTACCTGCTTGAGACTGGTAGGTCTGTAGGGTTATTCTCTCATGAGACTCTGCAAGGAAAAATATATATGTCCTCACTGACACAAATTCTGCTCGTGTAGCTCTTATAGTAGCTGGGATCTCTTTATTTTGCTGCTAATAAAGACTAAGGGGTTCTCCTTCAGGAATTTCTGCTAACAGAACTAAATTTTCAGCTTTGCATTTAATAGTTTTGAATTACAAAAATCCAAAAATGATGGGTGAGGAGATTAGTGACGTGCTAGGAGGAAAATAATAGTTGTAATAAGGTGGCTTGTGTGGAAAAAGAAAAAAACTACAAGTGTGAGAAAATATTAGCATAAATATCTCACCAAAACAACCTGTGATCTCACTTTCCCTTTTCTGTTGCATAAACACCATTAATATTGTGGTAAAATTATAAACATGCTGTAATAAAGCAGTGGTCCTGTTTCTTGCTTATGTCAATTGTTTTATAGAATTCTCTGTGGAAACCGCCTGAGGCTGTATTTCCCAAACTTTCTGGATTATATATATATATTTTAAACTGGTGATTCTTATGATCTGTCAGCTTTTGAAAACACTGGTCTACAGCTCTGTCTCTCAGAGTATTCTTTGCATAAGAATCATCAAGGGGAAGGGAGAGAACTTGTTAAAAATGTAAATTCCTGAGCTTCATCTTTAGGACTCTAGTTCAGAAAATCTGGGATGGGGTTACAGAATATTCCTTTTGATAAGTTCCCCTGATAATTCTAATGGTGTTTGAGATTCATACTTTCAGAAATTCTAGTCCACAGGCTATACCATAGTAGGTGCTTAATATGTTTGCTTTGGACTTAAGTGATGTCTATAAATGAAACATTTCCCTAAGGGACTCACAACGAATCATTTCTTTAAATTTGTCTTACTCCTTTACCTACTTTAAAGACATTAACCTTAAATAGTAATTTTATTTTCTTCCTTCAGCACATTATATTTTTTCTTTATTTGATGTCTAAATTATAATAGTAATATACACTTCCTATTATAATTAAATACTACAAAGACGTATAGAAGGGAAGTTAACCACTAAGGTTAGAGGTACACTCTACTTAGTCTGTGCAACCAATATCACACACTCCCAAGTTTCTGGAGTCAGGATTAATAGTCTGGTATCATCATTCTGTACCTTTTTCTTTGCTTATTAAAAGACATGCAAACATAAATACCCGTATACACAAGGACTTGACATTCTCATGTATCAGTAGACATATCTAGTTTTGTTTTTTCAAATATCTTTAATTCACACGTTCATATGCATAATTGTACATAAAAAGAGTTAATTTCATAGGTGTCCTTTTAAAAAATTAAGACAGTCTTGTTTTCTTTTCTTTTTGGGTGGTCTCCCTCTCTTTTTCTCTATCATCTGCCCTACTTTCCTGTCTTCTTCCAATCCTCTTGAATACCCAACAATTTTATCTTCATCCTTTTATGTTTTTCTCTATGCTCATATAGCCACATATAAGAATTTTATCTGAAAAAAAAAAAGAATTTTATCTGTCCATCCATCTGTTCATCTATCTATTCCATTAAACATTCTTTAGTATCTTTTTTTATCACACAATAGTACCTGTGAGAATATCACCACATGAACTGGCACAAGTTAATTCATTTCTTTTTCATTGTCGTGCAATATTTCGTGGTGAATATTCTGCCAATTCTCTTTATTGATGAGTATTAATTTTGTTTTCAGTTTTTTGACATTATAAACAAAAGTATATTATTATACTGATGATATTTATTGTTATGGAATATTTTCTCAGGAGCAGGATTACTAAGGAAAAAACCCAAAGAGACATTGTTTTCTTGCTTTCCAAAAAGGTTGCAACAACTTACATTTCTACCAGCAATGTATGATCATAACATTACCTTGCATGGCAGCAGTATGTGTCATTTAAAATTTTTTGTTATTCTAATGGATGTAGTGATATTTTATTTTTACATTAACTTATATTTTATAAACATAGTGAGTTTAAGCTTCTTTTTCTTGTTTCTTTGCCATTTAGACTTGCTCGTTAGGGGACTACTATATCTTTTGGTCATTTTTCTTTGGAATTCTTTCTCTTGTCAACTCCAAAGAGATCTTTGTATATATGTTCTCTTATTGCATATAATACACATTAATATATTTTGATATTACTTTCTATATAGATCCTTCCTCTATAGAAAACATTTCCTATATTGATTATTCTCAAATACGCTTCCTTTCTTGTTTATCACTTAGGGTTTTTCTGTCTTGGTTAAAAGAGATTCCACACGCCTAAGCTTGTTTCTTAAAATTTTCCTTTGTGATTTTAAGATTTTTTAAAGATGTAAGTTGTCTATACTACTGCATTTTATTGTTGTTTATGGTATGAAGAAAGGGATTCATATTATTTTCTCCTAGTTAGATAAATGGTTTGTCTGCAAAATGTAATGGATAAACCTTTCATTCTTTTTTATGTCACTATCATATAGTAAATAAATGCCCACATTGGAAGCCATTTCTGGTTTCTATTTTACTTTTATCTGTTCCCATGCTAATATTATATTAATTTGATTATAGTAGTACACTTTTGATACTGGGCATGAAGAGTTTCTCTAACTTATCTTTTTTCCTATTTTCTTCTTTTTTTTTTTTTTTTTTTTTGAGTTGGAGTCTCACTCTGTCGCCCAGACTGGAGTGCCGTGGCCGCTCCCGGCCACCGCAGCCTCGGCCTGCTGGGCTCCGGCGATCCTTCCGCCTCAGCCTTCCGAGTAGCCGGAATTACAGGCACGCGCTACCATGCCCAGCTGATTTTTTGATTTATTGTAGAGATGAGGTCTTGCTTGCCCAGGCGGGTCTCGAACCCGCGGGCTCA